>JAACJM010000288.1:0-104240 GCA_013368315.1 Tetrapyrgos nigripes | reverse complement strand
TGACCCATCCAACATCGCGCTCACATGTTTCTGCAACTTGGACACACTGGAGTGCATCCCAGGTACCACCGAAGCACATCCAGATAGCACCCTATTAGCCAATGCTAATCGTCCCAATGTTGTACCTAGCTCTACTTCTAGTTGACGTTGACGTTTCCGTTCACCATTATCATCAGGGACGTTTTTCCCTGAACACACTTTGACAACAGTGCCTTTTACACTTGCGTTTGATACAGCACCTGCAGCAAGCGCCCTCCTCTGCTATCCGCCAACGCCAAATCAATAGTCGCCGCTAAAAACGCAGCAAAGATGATGATGTAGCTTGCTCGTGAAAGTGGGTATAGCCGATCGTACATCACAAAGAGGGTGTTAATTTCGGCTGCAGCTCGTTCGCAGGTGGTTATGGCATCTGGTGTTGCGTAATGTGTTGTATGGGATGAAGAGGGTGTTGATTTGGGCGAGGAAGGCCGGGGTGGGATGGTTGAGTGTTTAGAGAAGCTCGAGAGAACAGGAGAAGGTCCTGGACTCGGAGTGGACTCGATAGTCGGACTGCGACGAAAGAGGTACAAGAGTCGGTTTTGGCATTGGCTTTTGCTGTGGTATTAGCATTTCTCGTCAATGAGTAGTAGAACGGCCGGTATAGTAAGATCCATATTACACGAATGGCGAGACTGTAGGTATGAAGAACTGAGCGTTAGTAATCAGTGCATGCCGGAGAACTTCACTTCAAGGAAGTAGAAGCAAATGAAGAGAGAGACGTGGACGAAATAGCCAAAGGGTAAATACAAAGAACACTCACTTCAGCTGTATAATATGCGGCGGCGGCGGATGTGCCATTGGACTCGCACTCTGACCATGACCATGACTCTCAGTTTTCCCCAAACCCTGACTCTGACTGGCATCCAGCTCAAAACTCTTCAAATCCAAAACAACCTCTCTACAAGCCTCCTCCTGCCACTTTAACAACCTCGTCCTCATCCCGCTTACAAACTCGTTTATCTCCGTTGGACCCATCGACTTGACCCGGAGCGGTGTGATTGTCGTTGGTAGAGATGATAGTGGATTTCGTCGAGGTATCGGTAGGCTCTGCATGTTCTGGAGTTGTGGGTAGAGGGAATGAGATATTAGATATTAGATATTAGATATTTAAAGGGCTATATAGCACTCACTCGTAAAAATATTGATCCTCATAACTTGGTTGAGGCTGATACGAAAAGAGTGCTGGTGGAGAGTCTATTGAAAGGAAAGGAACCCATAGAGCAGGTAATAGGATGGATTTTCCTCATCAAAGTTTGTTGGTTCTATTTCTATTACGACAGCAAAGAAAAAAGAGAGAGAGAGAAAGAGAGAAGAAAAGAAGTCAGAAAACAAACCAACAACTTGATTACGACCACGATCACTTACGTGGATATGGGGGAAAACGGTGCCCATAACTGAGATGAGCAGGTCTGTCGAGAGCGAGGGATATTGTCCTGCAAAGTATTGTAAGGTCGACCATCGACAGTCAGACGGCGGCAAAAGACAAAATTGGACTGACTTACTTATCCCAGATAAACACAGCCCAAAACACCCTGATACGCATTTGATGGTGCAGGCTTTGGTCCTGGTCCTGTTTCGACGTCTTCGTCTGTCTCCGTGTCCGGTCATGCGTCGGGGCTGAGGTGGAGGAGGTCTTTTCCTTTTTCGAGATGACAGCCCATATCTGCATGTTTGGTTGGAGGTGAAATGGATGTAAATGTCAGGAAAGAGGAAGAAAACGAGAACAAGAAAGGAAAGGAAAAGAGAAGAGAGAAAGAAAAGCAGCAAGTCGTAAAAAAGACTGGATGACTGGATGGGATAGAATAGACGTGGTCATAGACATTGATCGACATAGACATACAGTGATCATAGCGACAGCAGTCCCAGCCAATTCCACGATTGACCGTATAACCCACGAGCTGCGAGGTGAGATGAGAGGAGGATGAGGCCTAGACCATAAGGATGAGATTATGACATATAGAGGAAAGGAAGGGTAATGATGAGAACGATGCGTCTAATTTCAATTTGTCTTTTTTAGAGAATTTAACAGATTGCAGACTCACCCTGTATAGTCGGTATACTACTCGGTCTGCTCAGTTCGGGAGTGAGGAGTGTGAATGCTCTTGCCTGTAGAACAAAAATAAATAAAAGGATGGATACGTTAAGAAATGGTAAATGACGGTAAGAAGAGGATTAAGATTGCTTGAAAGTAATAACAATATGAAAGGGAAAGCTGAAGACATGAAGACAGACAAACATACAGCATAGTCCGTCACCCGTTCACGCAACTGTGGAACATGTCGACACGTATGTGCGCAGATCGAGTAGAAGAGAAAGGGCGTGAAGTATGTCGAATCATTTGTTTGGATTGCGTCTATTGGAATGGGTTTGGGAGGGGACAAAAGATGGGAAAAAGGTTGAAATGACAAAGTAATTCAAGCCATGTCATGTCAGATCGCCTGTTTAGACCAGAAAGAAACGACATAACGTTCAAACAGGGCTCGGTCGACTACGCAGTTCCGGGGATTTTGCCAGCTATATGCGTAGAGAAACGATGTCAATGACAGAAAGAGGGATAATAATGATAGTTTACCAGAAATAATTCTTGAAAAGAAGGTACCCTGGTCTTCCGGAGAGACTACAAAAATTTTTTGAAAAAAATTCAAACACAAGTTAGCCCTCTCGTAAAACGGTAGGAGACGTTACTACGTACTATCATCCACGCTCAACTTTACGCCAATGCCATTGATATACCGATCCACCTGTGAAGGAATAAGGATATGAGGAGTGTCTAGTGCGCTGAGTGCGCAGGCGTTTGCGGTTGCATTTGCGATAGCATTCACGCTGGAGCTTGTACTCGAGCTTGTGTTGTGATTGTGATTGTGCTGGCGTTGGCGTTTGGCGTTAGCACTTTGCGGTGACACTGAGTACTGGTACGTTGGTGAAAGCGTATGGGCATGGGGGCGCGTATGGCTCTGGTTCTGACCATGCGTATGCGGATGTGTATGTGTATGTGTATGTGTATGAGTATGAGTATGGCGGATAGTTGTGGTTGTGGTCAGTCTGTGTATGAGTGTGTGCATGAGCTAGATTAGAACGTGAACGTGAACGGGAAAGGGAATGATTCTGAGGATGCGCATCGTGGTTGCCGCCGTTCTTGTTAAGGTTCAAGTCGACGTCGTGGTCTTTGTCAACTGCTTCTGCTTCTACTCTTGGGCTTAAAATCGTCTTAAAGTTGATGGGGACCGGGACCGGATTGGGATTAGGATTGAGGGAGAGACGTAAAGCGGATTCTGGTCTCCATGACGAGGAGGGTGAAGGGTCGTCCTGTTGAGTTGTAGGGTGGAGGTTTCAGTTAGTGCTTGCATGATAACACGAGACAGAGACTACCCACCTGTTCTTCCTTGTCATGGTTATCGTCGTCATAGAAAGCGTCAGGGATTCTTGGACCTGGGGTTTGGTATGGACCAGCTGACAGTGACAGTGGTGAAGGCGGAGAGCTAGTCCTCCAACTACTCTGACTGATGCTCGCACTCGTTTTCCTTCTCTTGGCAGGTCGTTCCAACGAAGTCCAAGTCAAGTTCGAGTTCGTCTCGGTTGTGAGGATTCGGGGTTTAAAATCCTCCTCAGGTGACTCTGGTAGATCCTCGTTATATTCGTGTTCTACGTCATGATCAGAGTTACCCGCTAGCCATTGTCGTAAGAGACGGTCGCGGTCTGTGTTGTTTGAGGAGGCTATTTGGCGGATGTAGCTGGAGATGATGATTGGAATGGAAGTGGTTGGGTTAAAAAAGTTAATTAGACAAAAAAAAAGTAGAGATATGACGCACACTTTGAGCTTCTCAGCTTCAGACACGGCAGCGGCTGCCATGACCTTTCGTGCTCGGGTTGTTTGACCATTTCTTGGTTTCGATGAGTATATGCTACACAATGAATAAGAAGACTTACGGTGGAAAAGACGCATTCTACTGCCGACCTGAAAACGGACAAGATTAATGGTGAGAGTCACAAAAAGAGAGGACGCTGGATTCGTACCTCTGCACAATGCGTACACAAACTATTCCCATCTGTATCTCTTCCTGGACACTTTTTCTTCCTCCTCCGACACAAACTCGCAAGATGCTGCATATCTCCTCTTGGTGCGTAGTGGTGGTTGACCACTACTGCCCGCGCCATCCTGAGCTGTGCCTTGCGCTGGAGAATGGGGGATGTGAACCGGGGCTTAAGCTAGACATTGCTCGTCAGAATATGACGCATCGAAGAGCGTCAGAGGGACAGAGGTCGAGCAATGTCATCTCTGTCAGGGAACGCTGCTATTTGAAATTGTCTTTTTGGGGGTTCTGCAACCTCCGCTTCCATTCCGCACTCGGGGGTCACGTATCGGCTAAACTGTCAAAAGTACTTCAAAGAAGGTCACTGTAGGTCACTGTACTATACAGTTCTTTTTATAAGTGTTCAGGGGTGTACAGGAAAGGTAACAAGGATTCTTTGGGAAACGATGTATGTATATTAGAGTTTAACCTGTGGTCGTTTCACGGTGATAGCATCTCGCATAATTATAATGTATCCGCTCGCGACCATAGGACTTTAGCTTGGCCAGCGTCCTATTATGCATTTCAAAATTTGCGCTTCCAAAGGACATCGATCGAGTCCAGGGCTCCGTATCAGTAAATAATCTCTGGAAACTCATGTTCTCCAGCGTCAAGCCCTTTGCTAGCTGGCTGCAACCGCATCGAAGTACTCTTGACACACTTCAAATCACGAGGATTGGGTTGGAGGAACGCGTCCTGCTGCGCGTGCAATTTAAATCTTCCGCGTGAAACGCGTATTACGGTTTACCAGTCAACAAATACACGTGATCACTTTTCCCGTTATCAGCAACTCCCATGTTCCCTCCCCCCAGCGGCTACTCCCCCGCCTTCATCGCTGCTGTTTTCCTCCCCGCCACCCTCTTCTTCATCGCCCATTCTTCCGTCTCCGCGCTCTTTGGCGTCCTCAGATCGCTATCACCAAACGCTTACCTCGAATACAGAGCAGCCCGCCTTTACAGGATCGTTTCATAGCCATTCGTGAGGATTATGAATGGATGCGACCATTATTCGACCCATTATTACGAGAGGCATCAAGCGGGAATGCAGGACAGTTGGAAAGGGAAGGAGAGGGAAGACGCGTTGCACTCGCGGCCTCGTTTGCCCTCTATACGCGAACTCTTCGGAGATCGTGCGACTTTGAAAGGGAATGCCCATGAAAGGTCTGGTATGGGGTTCCGTATCCCAACCCATGCCCATACACAATTCCACACCCATATCCAAAATCATACCCAGACCCGTATCCAAGCCCGTACACCTCGGCGTGCACACATACCTACCCGCACTCGTACACGCAACTACTCTTATCCCCAATCTCACTCCTCTCTTTCATCTGCATCTCCGTCGCGATCTCCTCCGCCTATTTCGCCGTCGCCGTTCCCCTCTATATCCTCATTTTCGGTTTCTACTGAATATCCTCCAGTCTTTTCGGACGGCGAGTCTGAACAGGAACGGGAGCTGGAACGGAAAAGAGAACGAGGACGGGAACAGAAAAAGGTCGAAATGAAGTCGGAGACAAGGAATGACCACAACCCCAACAAAGACGAAGAGGTGGACGCAGTTGTAGACGAAGACGTCGACGCCGATTTGGGACTAGAGTCAGACTCTGACCACGAATCCTCCACTCTGGACTTCAACTACCTCGCAGACACTTTTTCGCATACCTCGTCAGAGCGCGGTCTTTGGAAGGACGATCCACCCGCTACGCACTGGAATCGGCCGACAGCGGCTCAACGCACACTCCTCGAGTCTGTCTCTGATTCTGCTTTGCTTACGCTGTCTACACTCGCAGAAGAAGCGTTAAGAGCGCCAGATCTGGATTTGCAGCAGTTGCCCAGGTCAGTCCGTTTTTTGCTACGCATACATGCTGCTTTTTTCGCTCATTTCATCGCTTCTGTTTGTCTTTGTACCTTTTTTTTGGTTAAACTTAAAGGCGGGCAGTTTCAACTTCATCGTTTGCGGGCGCAGGAGCTAATAACATCACCAACCGTCCCAAACGCAAACACTGGTCGAAGATGTTCCACTACGACTGCGTATTCTTATTCATCAGCATCATCCTTACCGCCTTCTTCACCGCCTACATCACCTTTGTCTCATCATGGGTATATGGAAGTTGATGCCGACAATGATCATGGAATGGATATGGATATTGATTCAGGAATGGGAGTTGGAGTTGAAGATAATTTAGTCCGGCAAGATGGTGGGGCTCTCAAGGGTATTGAAGTTTTGGAAAGCAAAGCTTTGACTTCGTATGAGAGTACAGACGGGTCTAGAACTGTGCGTTTCTTGGTTTTTCGCTTTCGCTTTTGATGATGATCAGAATAATGTACTGATGCTGTCCAAATGCTTTGATACAGGACAACGTCAATGGATACGATCATGAAGAGCAGAGTCACCGTCGCACCGAGGCCTCTGAGGAGGATGGGGTCCAGATTGAGACTATTCAATCTGATGAGAAGCAGCAGCCGCCTTCGTCTCCTCCCAGCGTCTTCTCAGTGTTGGAAGATTCTGGCGAGTACAAGACCCCAAGTGATGAAGCGAATGCAACTCCCTCAGAACCATCGCACTCGATGGAACAGTCTTCCAAGGATAGGATAAGGATGGTGTCCCCGTTACCGCCTTCACCTTTACTTTCGCCTTCTTTGCCTTTGGATTTACCTACACCAACAACAACAACAATACCGACATCAATTCCAAGTCCAGGTCCCACTCTTGCCGTCCTCACTTCACATCTAGAGTCAGAACCGGAACCGGAACCGGAACCAGAACCTCCCGTCAACGTCGACGTCCAAACCTTCTCTACCCTCTCCATCCTCACCATCCTTGCCTGACATTCCTTATCTCTCTTCATACTCATCACATTCAGAGTTGACGCCCATGACACCTATGACCCCCATGTCGCCTTTATCTCCTCTATCAGTCTCGGCATCGGTGTCGGCGTTGTCTCCTCTGCCAACATTGTCTCCTCTACCAGCTCTCTCAGCTCTTTCAGAGTCTATGCCTGCTTCGCCTTCTTCACCGAATATGGAAGTTGTGTTGGAGTCTGTTTCGCCTTCGGATCTCGAACCCCTGGCTTTGGAGTCTATTTCTCCGGAGTTTATAATGGAAGCAGCATCATCATCTGCCTCATCATCCGTATCCGTATCGTCATCAGCATCCTCTACGCCTTTATCTTCACTCAAAACTACACCCGAACCAGTGGCAGTGGCTGAACAGCATGGTGCAGCATCCTCATGTTCGCTGTCAGAATCCGAAGGAGAAGCCAGGGTTAAGGCTGAGAAGGCTTCTTCTGCCTCGTTGTCTTTGACAGCGACTTTGGATTCGTCAGCACGGGACCGGGATGAGGGATTGGATTACGATAAAGATGAAGATGTGGTCATGGGTCCTGATATCGCTGATGATGTGGATGTTTTGATGGTTGAGGCGGTGCCATCATACTCGGTGTCGGTAGCTGTGCCAGCTGCGAAGAGTTCGCAGAAGAAGAAAGTGGTTCCGAAGAGGAAGGAGAAAGTAATTTTCAATTCAAAGGCAAAGGTGAAGGAGGCGAAGGAGAAAGAGAAGAGCGATGAAGAGGAAGAGGGAAAGGGCGATGCGACAGAAAAAGGCAATGAGAAGGAGAAAGACATGTTAAAGAAACCCAAACCTCGGGCGATGTGTCTTAATCCTGTGAGTGTTGTGCCTGCGAAGAGGAAAGTCGAGGTGGACGAGAAGGAGAGGGAGAAGGTTGAGGGGAAGAAGGTCAAGTTGGACGATGGGAGGAAGGGTAAGGTCAAGGCTTTAGCGCTGTCTTCATCATCATCTTCTGTCACGGTGTCAAAAGGCAGCGAACTCGTCTCGACTCCGTCGACGTCGACGTCAAAGTCGGCGAAAGACAGCGACAAACATCAACCCCAACCATCATCATCACAAAAGTCCCAGTCTCTGTCCCGGAAGCAGGCCCCTAAACAACACCGTCTTCAGGCCATTGTTCTTCTCTCCAGGACAAACATCAGACCGAAGCCCAAACCTAGGTCCCCATATCGAAATGCGGGTCGGGTTATTTTGTCTGATTCCGAATCTGATGAAGATGAGGCAGAGGAAGAGGTTGATGAGCTGATTGATGATGATGGCGACGACGAGGGCAAAGACACCGAGGACAGGATGGACGTAGACGTGGTTCCCAGGGACAGGGACAGTTTACACTCCAAGTCGTCTGCATCAAGCAAATCCCAGCTCAAGTCTCAGTCTCAGCAGCCCCGGTCCAAATCCATTCCCAAATCCAAGCCTTCACCCAAGCCTTCCTCCAGTTCCACATCGATACCAGCAGCAGCAGACATCAGCGTCAAAAAGCCCAAAGCAGAGCTCAAAGCAGACAACGCCAAAGTCAAAGCCATCCCCTCGTACTCATACTCTGTTTCATCCTCGTCGTCTTCAGAATCACCAGCCATTGGTGTAGCCGCTGCTTTCAACTCGGCTAGTGATACGAATTATTCGGAAATGACAATTTCGCAGTCGAAGGCGAAGGAGAAGGCAAAGACAAAGACTTCAAGCAGACCTAGTGGGACGAAATCTGGATCTGGGGTGTTGGTACCGGAACCCACCCAGGCGTCTTCCTCTTCGTCATCGTCTTCCAGCTCTCATTCACATCCCCGAGTACAAGATGCGTCCAAGTCGAAGACGATGGAGAAGGAGAAGGATATTCCGAGAGGCCAAACAAAACCCAAACCCAGAACTGCGTCAGCCTCAGCTGCACAGGCGTCTTCATCAAAAACAAAGTTGTCACAAACTGAGACGGTACCGGTTGAGAGGGCCAAAGTCAAGACGACGACGTTGCAGGCGAAGCCGACGAAGACAAAGGGTATAGGGAAGGGAACAGGGTCGGGTGCTTTGGAAGATAAAGCCAAAGCATCAAAACTCAAAACGATCGTCAAGCCAAGGTCTCCCAAGTCGAGGGCTAGGATGGTCGTCGAGTCTGAGTCGGAATCAGAGTCCGAGGATGAGGATGAGGATGAGTCCAGGTCCGGGTCTGATGATGGTTCTGGTAGTGGTAGTGGTAGTGGTGAATCGGAATCGGAATCAGATTTGTCGGATTCTGACTCTGGCTCTGACTCTGGTGCTCCTGTCCCGTCGAAGAAACAGACGAAGGCAAAGTCTTCTATCGCTGCTTCTAAAGGCAAGGGCAAAGACAAATCTTCTATACCCAACCCCAAACCTAAACCCAAGCCAAATACGTCTTCTACTCTGTCGAAAACGGCACCTTCCAAATCCAAAAAAGCAGTACCTTCCGCCAAAAACACCAAAACATCCAAAACCTCCTCGTCCACTTCTAAATCACCCAAATCGCCCAAAAAGTCGACTCGGACTGTATCCTTATCCTTACCTCCCCTTTCTCCTCGAGATGCAGAAATTACAGGCTTGCTCATCGAGACGATGGCGTTATCTCGTGCGTCGTCGCACCCGCCCTCTTCGTTATACAAGGCTATTACGCAAAGTCGACCTGGGGCGTTGAAGAGTCTGAATGTTGCTGTTGCACCTACACCGACTCAGACTGATGGATCGTTGGAAAACGGCGAAAAGGTCAAGACGTCGTCAGAGAAGGAGGAGGAGAAGAATAGTAACGCCCCAACGAGGAGGACAAGGCGGCTGATAAAATGAGCGCAAAAGATTGGGCCAAAGAGTTTCTTCGGGTGTTGGAGATTGGTTGTAAGAGATCTGGGGTTTTTGGAAAGGTGGAGAGTAGTTTTAATGTGCGTTTCCTTTTCTATCTTTTCTGTTCTGTCTGCTTCCTTCCCTCTTGTCCGTATTGATGGACTTGTGCTTACCTCTACGATTCCTCAACACAGGACGACATCGACAACCCCCTCGAAGCTCAATGGTTCTACGTGCCCGAGAGAGACGAAGACCAGGAGCGAGCGACGTTGATCAAGAGTTTGATGCCTCGGCCTGCAAAGAGGAATGAGACGAAGAAGTATAAGCAGTATTATTATAAGCCGTTGGATAAGATTCCGAGGTGGGATGACGAGGATGGGATGTGACGCTTTCACCAGATGTAATATTGTGGTACTTGCACTCTCGCCGATCTTTTGACGTGGACCTCTCCCTACCCTATGCATGCATAACCTTTCCCGCCCTTCGCTTCTATGCCCTATTATGCATTATGCACTGCACCATACAACCCATGTCTTTAGCGGAATTTTCGTTTGTCGTTCTTGCACTGTTGTTTTATTAACTCGTGTATGATATGAGTCATTGATACTTTCACCACTCACTCATTACTCATATTTTCTATTCTCTATGTATGTAGTAACTTGTCTTGACCAGTCCCGCTGTATCAATTTTGAACGTCTCATACTTTTATATTGGTTTTGGTTGTCTCTTCTCACTGATTCCTTTTCATCTTTCGTCTCTTCTCATCTGTTAGTTCTTGTTTCCTTCGTGTCTCTTCGTTTCCTTTGTCTCTGTCTTGATCGACGACTCCATTCTCACTTAACGTACTATGGATTTGTGCCAAGGACAAGTAATAATGTGTATCAACGTATATCTCTTGACTCTTGACTCTTGACGCTATGTATACTGTATAACTTTGACCGCAAGTTCCGTAACAAGGGTACTCTGAATCGCTTGCTAAGATGGGTTGGTTGTCTGTTGATGTTGGAACTGCTCAACAGAATGATCCATGAATACTTGTTCATAGCACTGGCATCATCACTGATTTCCTCACTCTATTACTCTGCCTTCTGTTTCGTCTTTGACCACTGTATTAATTTTGAATATTCTAGCGCTGCTGAGGACTAGGATTCCGTTGTTTTTTGCCACTGTCTATACTTGTTACGTTTTAGGGGAAGTCTGCATCCTTTAGTAAATCAAAGAAAGAGGGAGGGGTCTAGAGACCTATTCGGTGCTGGTGGTGTATACTGTTGATTTTTGGAAGTGCAGTTGAACAGCAAAGGAGCCATCAAGTGGAACTGATCTGATGCTCATTTTGGGAAACTTTATTGTGATACTTGCCATCTTGCAGTTGCAACATACTTTAAATAAATATTTTCAAATTTCATTGGGAAAAACCATCACGCAAAGTTACATACAATAAGTACATAATTCTGAACTGAGAAATAATCTTGGCAATTAGAGCTTGATCATATATTTGTTTTTGCAAATGATACCTTAGCTTTTACATACAAAATTCAAAAATTCAAAACTCATCACAGCTGTAATACATTTCCATACTCTCATCTTCTACATCATCAGCTTGGTTTTCAAGGAGTACCTTTACAACTGTGGGGTGGCTTCCATGCCGTGCAGCTTGTAAAGCGCTTCCATAAGTTCCACCCTGTGCATTGACATCAGCTCTGTTTTCAAGGAGTACTTTTACAACCTCTAAGTAACGTCCACAGCGTGCAGCCTGTAAAGCATTTCCATAATATCCACCCTGTGCATTGACATCAGCTCCATTTTCCAGGAGTACTTTTACAACCTCTAAGTGGCCTTCATGGCTTGCAGCCTGTAAAGCATTTCCATAATATCCATCCTGTGCATTGACATCAGCTCTGTTTTCAAGGAGTGCTTTTACAACTTCTAAGTGGCCTTCATGGCTCGCAACTTGTAAAGCATTTTCATGAGATCTATCCTGTGCATTGACATCAGCTCCACTTTCAAGGAGTACTGCAACAACTTTTAAGTGGCCTAGACGGCTTGCAGCCTTTAAGGCATTTCCATATAAATGAACCTCTGCATTGACATCAGCTCTGTTTTCAAGGAGTACTTTTACAACTTCTACATGCCCCCCTGTGCTGGCAGCATGTAAAGCAGTTCCACAAAGTCCAGCCTGTGCATTGACATCAGCTCTGTTTTGAAGGAGTACTTTTACAACTTCCAAGTGGCCAGCAAGGCTTGCAGTGTTTAAAGCATTTCCATAATAGCCACCCTGCGCATTGACATCAGCTCTGTTTTCAAGGAGTACTTTTACAACTTTTAAGTGGCCTTCATTGCTTGCAGCATATAAAGCACTTCCATTTGAACCCTGTGGATTGACATCTGCTCTGTTTTCAAGGAGTACTTTTACAATCTCTAGGTGCCCAAGAGTGCTCGCAATGTATAAAGCATTTCCATAATGTCCACCCTGTGCATTGGCATGAGCTCCATGTTCAAGAAGTACTTTTACAACTTCTAAGTGGCCTCCATTGCTTGCAGCCTGTAAAGCATTTCCATAAAATCCACCCTGTGCATTGGCATCAGCTCTGTTTTCAAGGAGTACTCTTACAATCTCTAGGTGCCCAAGAGTGCTCGCAATGTATAAAGCATTTCCATAATGTCCACCCTGTGCATTGGCATGAGCTCCGTGTTTAAGAAGTACTTTTACAACTTCTAAGTGGCCTCCATTGCTTGCAGCCTGTAAAGCATTTCCATAATATCCACCTTGTGCATTGACATCAGCTCTGTTTTCAAGCAGTACTTTTACAACTTTTAAGTAGCCTTCAGTGCTTGCAGCCTGTAAAGCATTTCCATAATATCCACACTGTGCATTGACATCAGTTCCATGTTTAAGGAGTTCCTTGACAACTTCTAAGTGGCCTCTATGGATTGCAGCCTGTAAAGCATTTACATAAATTCCACCTGGTGCATTAATATCAGCTCCATTCTCAAGGAGTACTTTTAGAACTTCTACATGGCCTCCATGGTTTGCAGCCTGTAAAGCACTTCCATAATATCCACCCTTTGCATTGATATCAGCTCTGTTTTCAAGGAGTACTTTTACAATTTCTAAGTAGCCTCTATGGCTTGCAGCCTGTAAAGCATTTCCATAATATCTACCCTCTGCATTGATATCAGCTCCATTCTCAAGGAGTACTTTGACAACTTCCAAGTGGCCTCCATGGCTTGCAGCCTGTAAAGCATTTCCATAATGTCCACCCTTTGCATTGACATCAGCTCTGTTTTCAAGGAGTGCTCCCACAATTTCTAGGTGTCCAAGAATGCTTGCAGCCTGTAAAGCATTTCCATATTCTCCCCCCAAATCATCAACTTCTCCATGCATCTTAACATCATTATGTTCAAGCATATACACCACAGCACTTTTCAGCCCTGAGACAGAAGCATAATAAAGGAGTTGTGCTATAGACGTTGGAGCTGATTCATTGTTCCATATATCAGCTGTACATGTATATAAGGTTAGCCAGTTACCATATGTGGGCTCTGTCATGTTCAAAAGTCTGATAATAAGGTTCAATATAGCTTGAGATTTTTCTGGAGTTTGATGGAAATGCAAAAACCAATATTGGGCAGCATAAGATGCTAAAGGGAATTTCTTTATGTCAATTGCTACCTTTCCACAGCATAAAAGGTAAACAAGACATGTCTGCCCAATAACCTTGTGGGCTAAAGCACTATTCATTTGAAAATATCCTGAAGCACTTTGAATAACCATGTTTGATAGCAGATATTCCTTCACAGAAGGATGGGCTAATTGTACCTCTGTACTAGTATTCCACCATTTCTCTATCTTTGTGATAATCAACAAAGTAGAACTTATTAACTTGTGTAACTGAGTTTCCAAGTTATGTGGTCTGTTTCCAATAGAGTATGTTTCTTTGTCCAGATTTACAGCTAAGATATCCTCCACTTCTTCAATGCTCAGTGCTCTGTAAGAGTAAATAAGCCATTGTAGAAGCTTTTTTACATTGGTTTGAGATTTGATCTTTTCCAGAATTTTGGCATATGTTTCTTCCAGTGTAGATGGCAGGCTCCGTAGAGCTTCTCTAATCTCATCAGGCACCACAATTTCTTTGATCTCTGTCCATTGGCAGTCTACCCATCGGATCCTGTTATTATATAATCATAAAATTTAGTTTTCTGAAAAAGCAACTTGATAATCAATGATATACTTACTGACCATTGCCACCATTTACCAAGGCAGTTTTGATCTCTGTTTTTAGTTCCTCTGAAAAGCTTGATTGCTCCAGCTGAATATCCACATATCTTTCAATATCAGCATTGACACCACTTTTATTATTCAATGAGATTGTGATATTCTTTTTAGCAGCAATGCTGGCCATATTGAGATGAGGTCGACTAGCTAGAAGCACAAAGCAATTGTTTAACTTGCTCAGATTCCTGACCAGATCCACAACTTTTTTTTGCTCCTCACATTCATCTACTCCATCAATGACAATATAGATAGCCTTGTCAATTGTCATAATCAAATCAATAAGAATAGCTCCCTTGTCTTCAGCAACCAAGAAATTTCCCCCTTGACTGCTAGTGTAAAGGGTTTGAAGCTTGGCCTGTGCATGCTCATTGTTTGCTTTTCCTGCCACTTGGCATAAGAGAGATGAAACAAATCCATCATAATTTACTTTGGCTTGATCACGAGTGTCAAAGTAGTAGAACACCACTGTGTTTGTTTTCCTCAAGTTATTAATAATGTTGGTGCTTTCAGAAATTGGTTAGCTAATTTGACTTGTATTTTATATTAATCTGGAACCACTTACCACAAGAAGGTTTTGCCAGAGCCAGCTAAATTAAAAACATTTTGAGAATATAGTCTAAGAATGTAGTTCAAAATACCAACCTTTGCCTTGCAACCATAATAAATTGCCATTGTTCTTCCAGTTTTGAAAGGACCTGTCTTCAAGCAACCAGGTGCCTGTATTTTCCACAATTTTAAGATAGGCAGTGTTAAAGTTCTCTAGAGGATCTGGTGCTGTGATCCATTCTGTGGCTTTAGCACTGCCCATATCATCTATACATTTTTCAGCAAATATTCATACTATATACAGCTTATGACCTTTATCCTCACTTGAATGGTTATACTGATCACCACCAATAACATTGATAGTGGTATCCTTGATAATAAATTGAGAGCTTTGATTGAAAAGCCTGCATCACAATAATTAATGCTTGAAAAAAGACCATTTTATTGAGTTGAACAAACCCAATGCGAGATCCATAAATACTACAAACAAATCAGTCCTCCCGGAAACAATTAAGATACGAACAACATGCTTACTTGGTTTCAGAAGCCATTGAAGTGAAGTTACAAAAGTCACCGAGTTTGTATGTAACACTGAGGATACTAGGTGGACAAAAGCACGAAGCAAGAAAAGTGTCCATGTCACGTGCATGCAAGATATGTGATTGCGCGAGACTGCATCTTTTGGATTAATGGCTAATGGCGAGGATCGACGGTTCATGGCGGGCAGTTGAGTTGAACTATACTTGATGTGTGCTTCGAGTGACGAGAAGCAGCGAGAAAGTGTCCTAGTGAACTGATCCTTACCCGTTTTGCTGATACTGACAGTTTTCGAAGCAACAGTGGCACTGCGCTTGAACAAGCAAACTCATCCTGAGGTCTGTCTGAGATTTGCAAAGAGAATCTGCAAGAGCATGTATTTTGCGATCCCAGTAAGTACTCGTAGTACGGTTATAGAGACCGTACGACAGATACAGCCCCTCAAAAAATACGGGTTTTTAGTATACAAATACCGCTCGTTTTGATTACTTACACCCGTAGTACCGTACTGTACAGTGTACGAAGTCGCGTATGCCTCTGCCTAGATTTCTACTAATTTCAGCCATATATCATTCATTGTAGGTTTGGACAGGAATACCTTTTTCCCTTCCCACTTGTCCCCTTCTCCTGGTCTCGGCTCAGACAATCATCAAAAAATCCAAATAATACAACTTGGCTCAAGCCTCTCAACCTACTTGATCAGTGCAGTAACGCAATATAAGAGTGAAATATGAAACAGAAACAAAGGAAGAACACGCCGAGACACTACACAACTCACCGGGTCTATTCTTGAATCTTGAGTTTTGGTTTTGGCACTGGGCTCCCACATACGTACTGATGAAATGCAATTGGAACGCGATCATTTCCCTGCGTGAAAATAATTAATGTCAGCTCACCTTCCTGCACTATACTTCGAACTACCACAAGACTCCAAGCGTGCAATGATACCCTTCGCTTTGACCCATGTACCGTACTGCACACGGCTTAAAATTGGCTTCATGGATGGATAGGCGGACTTTGCGAGTTACGTCGGTGGCAACCATGGCTTAATACCAGACATCCTTGTCTCTGTCTAGACCGCTATGAATGTGTAGGACCTAGGTAGCTGTTCGTAGACTCTAGTATGTGAGTATGTGTCAGACTGCGAGTCGAGTCGAGTCGAGTCGTGTCTTGGTCGTGTCTTGGGACTGTTGACTTGAATGGGTGATACACGCGAGTAGCGCATGGATTTAGATGAAGAACGTGCTGAAATAGTCAGCGATGCGTAAAAATTAAAATGACAAGACGAATAACGGATGGATAACTCATCCATGCGCACACACCTTCACTGCTCCCACTTCTCAAGTTGGATATGTACATCTACGCAGAGAAAGATGGAGCTCTAGACTAGCTAGCTCCAGACCTAAACCCGACCTTGCATTGGCACTGTCAATGACCAAAAAATTAAATCTAGTCGGACTCGGAACTAGAGCAGCTGCAGGAAGTCGCAGACTCGCACGCCGCATCAAGGACGAGTCGACGACACGATGTCGATTGTCTTCCCCCCCGACAGTCGGCTAGACTTTCCGTCGCCCGACAAGTTACAACGATCATAACTTCAAGACTCGACATGGACGTAGGCGTGGACAACAACAGTTATAATTACCAACAGCGCTCAAATTTAAACTTTTTTTCTTGAGATGAAGTCAAAGCCGTTGGATGCATCTGGTTCTACAGACGACAACGACATAGCGATGCTTTAGTTACGGATACTGACGCCTGAGGAAGGGAAAGGTGAGTCGAGTATGTACATGCGCAGGCCGGAGTGGTCGGACCGAGTGAGAGGGTAGACATTGACATGTACATTGTGCCGGTCCAAAAGGTCGTCGCTCTTGGACTCGGTAGTGGGAAAAGGAATAATTCAATAAAGCGTAATGCGTAATGCTCTTCGCAGGCCTAGTCCTACAGGCAACTGTAAGAAAAGAAAGCAAAAAGAAAATAACGATCAAAATCCAACTAGCGTACCAAAATCCGGATCCCAGCGTCAACGGTCCCAAAAGTTAAAACATCATGGCGTCGGCGCGAGAGTCATGCCTGTACTCAAAGACATTATGAACTATACCGACAGAAAAAACAATCAATTGTAATCAGCCGGTGAATAACCTGCTTCAAATTTAGCTCAGGACTCTTCCAATTTTCTGTTATGATTGTTCTGCATGATTACTGTTGTCGTGTGGATCTATGTAATACATAGTTGTCCATCTGTTCCATCTACCGGACCGCCTGCCATGGTCGGTTTACCCTCAGCATCGTCTTCACGCAGTTCTGAAGACAACACTAGACGACACCTCTCAAGTAAACTCTATTCTCCTTTTGTGATATCCAATGAATAAGGATCTGGGTTCTTCATGATTCTTTCCCAACGCATCCAAAAGGACCGTAGCGCATTTTGGACTAGTGATCCACTCCCACTCCCGCTTCAAATTGGAGGCTGGCTCCCAACTCAAGACTTTGAAGGGGAAAATAATTCCTGATACCAACTCCGTCTTCTGTGTTCACCATCTTGAGTACCTGAGTGCATCATGCAAAGTGACTAGAGCGAAAGATGTTGAAATAGCCGAGTGACAGAGTTACACCAGAAACCTGTAGGCTTTGACACCTTGAGAGAGGCTTGAAGTACGAAAAGAAGCTTAAGGATGGGTGCTCCCGCGTGAGCCACTGCAGGGTAATTTCGGTCCTCAGACTAGGCGGCGTGCTAGGCCAATTCCGCTGCACTGACCATTGGCAGGTGTAGAAGGACGTATTCAGTTGCACTGGCAGCTATGATATGCGTGAGAACGAAACCACAATTGAGTAAACCTACCCTAAATCAAGACGCGTCGCGTCAACGACCACACGATGTCTTCTCCTCCAAGACTAGATTTTCCGTCCTCCGACAACGATACCCGACGCGCCTTCTCAACAAGGTCCTCTTTTCCTCGCTGGCAAGCCTTCTACCTCAGCAGGCACTCCTCGTGCGCATTTTGGCGGAGCACCTGCGACGAGTTCGCCTCTACGTGGAGTTACGGCTAGATGAGCTGTTGGGCTGGGTACGCCCCGACGCCTCTTTTCCAGCGTAGGTTCTTTTTAGTGAGAGAGAAGACTAAAAAGTCGTCTAACGTGGTTTGGCAGCGGGCTCCTCGTCTCCAATCAACTTTCCCAGTTCCTCTCCAGCCAAAACTCCGGGCGGTAGTGGTAGACGCGTCAATTTCACTTCCGATGCTGTGGATTATTCTGATCCTCTTCATTTTCCTTCGTGCGTCTACTCTTATTATCACAATTCTCATACCTGATATCGTTGTGTACCCTTTTCAGAAGCCCTGCCTCAAACTCAATACCCACCCAAAAACCGCCGTGGTGATATCCACTCTTCGCTCGGCTTGACCACTCGTTCTCGTCGTCAGACCCAAACACCACGTACACTACATACTCCTCGTGCTGGTGCCGACGCCCTTGCCTCTGACGCCGATGCCTTGGCTTCAGACGGTGCACTCCCCGATATACCAGCTTCCTCCGCCGCACCTGAACCCGGGGATGGCAGTGACGTTGGACCACTCTCAGCAGCAGCAGCACCCACAGACGAGCCAGGCGAACTCTGCACCATATGGGGTACCATGGTCAATCTCAACGAAACCATGTCTGTTCCACGAGTTCCTTTCTGGCTTCAAGTTGAAGTACCGCGTTGCTTTTGATCGTGCTCAAGCCTCTTTGTCTTCGTTTTCATCTCCAGCAGTCGCCCGCACCCACGCCCACCCCGAAGAAGGCGAAAAACCCGTCTATGAAGAGTACATGCGTCTCATGCGTAAGACGGGCGAGACGAATTTAAATCTGGATATCCAAAATTTGTTGGCGTACCCTCCGAGCAAAAAGTTGTATCAGTATGTGATTAAACATCCTCAAGAGTTGATTCCGGCGATGGATACGGTTTTGAAGGAGTTTATGTTGGTGGGTGTCATTCTTACGTTTTTCTTTTTCTCTCTTTCAGTTTCAGGAGGAACAATGTCTGACCCCTTCTCTCCAGCAAATTGCGGAACGAGACACTGAAGAATCCCGTGATGGCATGGAAGGACAAGTTGCCTATGAGGAGATTGGAGAGATTATGGGCAAGGTGTACAAGGTTAGACCGTTTGGTGTGAAGAGCGTTAATATGAGGGAGTTGAACCCGAGTGGTGAGTGGACTTTTCTTACTTGCTTTTGCTTTTGTTGCGAGGTTGTTGGGGGGTTCGTGTGGGATTTTTCGTTTCGTTTCGTTTCGTTTCTTTGGTTTTTTCCACATGAAAAGTGAAGATGCTCACTCCGTTTTTGCACAGACACCGAAAAACTCGTATCCATCTCCGGCCTCATCATCCGCACAACACCCATCATATCCGACATGAAAGTCGCCTTTTTCCGTTGTCTCGTTTATTCTCATACCGTCCAAGTTGAAATCGAACGAGGAAAGATTGCAGAACCGGGAAGGTGTCCGAGAGATGTATGTCCGAGTGTGGGGAGCATGGGGCTGGTTCATGATCGGTGAGTGGTGTCTCTGTTCTCTACTCTTTGAAAGATATGATGATGCTGACGATACCGTTCAAAGTTGTTGGTTTTTGCTCCAGATGCGGCTTTGCCGACCGCCAAATCTGGCGTATCCAAGAAACACCCGACTCTATACGACGAGCTCGTCGATGTGGGTAAACCTGGTGACTGGTGATAGGATTGTTGTTACGGGGATATTTAGGTGGGTGTTTCTTTTCCTTATAATTATCGATTCCTTCTATATTCTGTTTACGACTTTATTTTATTAACTACTTTATTATATTACAGGAGTGTCGGTGTAAGAGCCGATCCGAGTGGAAGGAAGAGGAAGATGGAGGAGTTTGTTTAGGACGTATTTGGATGTGGTACGTGTTGGGTTGGTGGGAGGGGGGACAAACGCAAACGCAAACAGTGCAAACGGAAAGAATAGGGTTAGGTTGGCACAAGTTAGGTCGACCGGAGGTGTGAGCGACCGAGTTGGTGGTATCGGGGACGGTGCCGATGCTGATGCCTATGCTGGACACTCTGAATCCTCACAAGGCGGCACCTTCTCGTTTCGCGCTTCCCTCGAATACCACCTCATCCTATCCAATTATTCACCAAACCAGACATCTACGCCCTTCTCTCCCGTTCACTCGCTCCGTCCATTTTTGAGATGGATGGTGTGAAAAAAGGGATACTACTTCAGTTGTTTGGAGGGACGAGTAAGAGTGTGAGTAGGATGGAGGGGGAGGAGGATCGAGGTATTACGAGTCCTATTTATAGGACGAGTCTTATTGTGAGGTCAAATGGTCGCACTTATCGCATCCTGGGAAAACATATCTTATTTTGTTAACACGGCAGACTCGGCACCAAATACCTTCTCCGCAAATTCTCCGTCGAGTGACCAGAGCCTAGGATCTCTTCAGAGTCGATCGTTCAATTGATTTTGTGCAAGAGGATGAGGACTCGTACCTGCCGCTGTATACAGCGGCCTGCACTAGCATATTAGAGGAGATGTGAATGTGTTGTTGGTTGGATCTGGGGACGAGTAAGAGTCAGATTTTATAGGTGGGCTTCTCAAGATTACACGTTCTTCTGTCTGTGTCTGTGTCTTTCTTGGTTTTGTTTATCTTTTCTCTATGTTCTACAGTTGTGGACAATCAAAGTCATCTAATTTTATAGCAGCTGAATGGCTTTTTTTAGACCCAAAATAATAATTTCAGAATCATACTCAGAATACGTCCAAAAACGATTTTTCCAATTTTTCCCACGAGAAATTGTGTTCCGCCAAGTTTTTGGGGCATTTTTATGAACGTTGTGTACCCCTTTTGGGCTTGCTAGTTATGGTCCAAGACCATACCAATGTGCCCATCATCCGGTTCAGTTTCAGTACTTCTGCAACTGGACTCGAGGGTGGGCTTGCATCAGGAACAGATGGTTTCTGGTTTCTGAGTCCAGATAAATTGCGACCTCCATGACTTTTACGAAGACGACCTATGGCAAAGACCTTTGATTGATCATGTATTGATGGTTATTGATCAATATTTTTCTCAAAGACGGCTCGTGGGATTTTGAATTTTTTTAAAGAATCATACTCAACTAATCAAAAGCTGTCGATTGCGCATTTTTCCCAGATTTTTATAATAGTTTTAGGTGTACCGCCAAATTTTTGGCGGTCCTGGTACCTTCTATCTCCGGAACGGCTCGTAGGTTTGCTTCAAAAAATTATCACAGGACCCTCTCAATGAAGATCTGTCGATTCCGCATGTCGTTTGGACCCTGGAAAAAGACCGACTAAATTAGATGACTTTGATTGTCCGCAACTGTACGTCTTTGGCCCGGCCCTCTTTTCTAGTCTGGTCTGTTCTTCCTATTCTATTTCCTATTCTTCCTTTCTCAAAAATTTTCGGGATCGTGTTTCTCTTTCTTTCGCTTCTTAAGAAACCTGGACCTGACCTGGCTTATTTAACACGTTTATGTTTATAGTACGTCCAGAAACTAGCCTATGGGAACAACAAACCGTCTCAGTAGCCAAATCCGGCATCATCACCACCCTCAACGCCCGAACCTCCATCCTCGCAGCTGCCAACCCCGTCGGGTCGAAATATAATGTGGATTTACCGATTACCAGGAATATTGATTTGCCTCCTACGTTGATATCTAGGTGGGTCATCGTGTCTTTTTGACTTTTTTCTTTCTCTTTTCTATGGCTTGCCCACTCCCCCGTGACCCACGTCCCCTCTTCTACCCCAAGTCCGAGTCCCCAAGTCCCAAGTGTAATTGGCAATTCTGAATACTGACGCCAACATTTCATTTGACAGATTCGTTTATTATACCTAGTCTTGGATCAAGTCGACGAAACCAAGACGAAACCCTGGACCGAAAACTCGCGAAACATTTAGTTGGGTTGTATTTGGAGGATGTGCCTCATGCTGGAGGTGGAGGTGTATCTGACGGTAACGGTGGAGGGGGAAGAGAAGGAATCCTACCCCTGAAAGACCTCTCCTCCTACATCGACTATGCCCATTCCAGAATCCACCCGGTCATCACGGAAGAGGCGTCAAATGAACTTGTCCGTTCATGTGTTGAGATGCGTAACCTTGAGTCTTCGGATTCGGGGACTAGTTCTTCGTCGGGTACGTGGTCCAATCCTTATCTCCTTCCTTTCCTATTCAGACAAAAGAAACGCTTACGCTTACTCCTCTCCAGACAAACGCATAACAGCCACAACTCGCCAACTCGAATCCCTCATCCGTCTCTCCGAAGCCCACGCCCGAATGCGTTTTTCCTCGTTCGTCGTACTATAAGACGGGAAAGAAGCCGTCCGTCTCATGCGCGAAGCTATCAAAACCAGTGCAATGGATCCTAGAACTGGAAAGATCGATATGGGGCTGTTGAATACTGGAACGGGGGCCGGGCAGTTGAAGCTGAGGGAGGATATGAGGAGGGAGGTGTTGGGGTTGTTGAACGCAGACGCAGCCACGACGGGGATGAAATGGGCAGATGTGGTTAAGAAGCTTGGAGAACAGTGTAGTATCCGAGTTGATCAGACAGAGTTTGCAGAGGTGATTAAACAGTTGGAGAATGAGGGTTTGGTGAAGGTTATTGGGGAGAGGGAGAGGAGGATGATTTGGAGGATGGAGGGGTAAACTATCGGGGTTGATGAAGATAAGATGGAAGATGAAAGATGGAAGGTTTTTCTGTATTGTTCTTGTTCTCGTTTCCTCATTTATGTGTCCGTCTGTCTAGCTGTTGCTGTAAGTAAAGTAAACACTAAACTGCAAGTCCCTGTCTTCGCCTTCCACCATGGCTTGTCCCCTTTTCGTGGCCAGTCTTGAGAACTCCTCGTCGCTCAAAGCACACACCTTATCAGGTATAGCTCAACTCAATGGGCTTCAATGGCACAGCATAAAGCCCCACTGGATTCTCATTTCGCGAAAACTTATCAAAATCCCAGATTTTCACACATTTTACATAGATTTTTGTAGCTCGTGTATTACAATCACATTTCCGTCAAATTACCAGCATTCACGTCCTCGAAAAAATGGCTAAGTCCCGACCTCGAAATGGCGTGATGACGTTAACGTTCGTGAGACACGTCATATCTTCTTGGCTTCTTACCACCACCATTCTTCCCTCCCCGACTACGACGGCGACACTGGTCGGCTGGTAAGCCCCAGCTCTCGACCCATAGTGACTGGCCATCACAATGGGTCGACAGCTGGAGCCGACAAGCCTACAGTCAACGCCTTGGAAGCAGTACCAAGGCGTGGTATCAGGTAGGTTGTAGGGCTCAGCACGGGTACGGGTAATTGCCAGGTACCTGTATCCGGACCCGCGGGTCCCGGATACCCGGCACAGCCACACCCGCCGGATACGGATACCACCGGATACGGGTTTGACTTTCAAAATGTCCCAGTATCCGCAGGTATCCGTAAAATAAAAATAGTACCATCTGTATTTAAATATGTATGTAGAAAAATAGAAACATAGCTACATTAGCATTGTATTCCTTCATAAAAATGGGTTTTTCATGAGGATCCACATTTTCGCAGCTAAAACAGGTCTAAATGTCTATATGTATATTGTGGCTGGAACTCACTTTCTCAATTAAAAATGTGTAATGCAGTCAGATTGCTTGGCTATATGAACATAAAATGTTCCACCTGAGTGAGAGAGTATATCTATGTAAAAATAATCATATACTTATGCATAAACTCAATGAAGATCTATGTTTTTTTAATAAAAATTGCTTTGTTGGTGTTTTGGCTCTATTAAAATTATATATTGTCACTGGATTGTTTGACTCTATAGACAAGAAATGTTCCACTGCAATGAGAAAAGATATATATGTACAAAAAATTATATGTATTTATGCAAAATTTCACCCAAGATCTATGGTTCTTTCATAAAAAGCCACTTTTCTGATCTTTTTCAGTCAGTTGAAGTATGTATTGTACTCAGATTACTAAGCTCTATGAACATAAAATGTTCCACTGATATGAGGGAAGATATATGAGTACAAACAATTATATATTTATACCTAATTTCACCCAAGATCTGTGGTTCTTTCATAAAAAGCCACTTTTCTGATCTTTTTCAGTCAGTTAAAAGTATGTATTGTTGCTGGATTGTCTGGCTCTATAAACAAAGATTGTTCTCATCAAGTGAAAGAAGATATTCATTTAAAAATAAACATGTATTTAGGCATAAAACATTTTAATACGTAGGGTTTAGAACTAAAAACTACATTTTTATAGTCAAGTACCCGCATACCCGCAGATACCCATATAACCCGCGGGTCGGATACTCCGGATACGGGTTATCCGGAGTGCTTTACCCGCCGGATACGGATTTGAGTTTTGATGTGAGATAAACCCGCAGGTCCGGGTCCGGGTAATCCGCGGGTGTACCCGTGCTGAGCCCTAGTAGGTTGTCGCTTGTCGCGTCATCGCCACGCGTCCGTTGGTTCCGACTGACTGGGGAAAGGTGCCACTGCTTCGCATGGCAAATTACGAGGCCCATTGTATAAGTAAGTAATACTGTAAAATTGACTAAAAAAAATTAGATAGAGCTTAATATCTTCTGTAATGACATCTTGAACGTTGGGTAGAGGAGCCCATAGTGGTTCAGACTCCAGAGAGTGGCAGTTGGACTTGCGACGGCTGCTGAGGGAAAATAAATATGCCTGAAGCTCGTCGTGGTTGGTGGGTGGCAAGGCAGAAATGAGCTATGATGTATCGAGCGTCAGTTCGGGTACTTTGGAGCGCTGTGGTGGCGTGTAAAAGTTAGAACCCGTGAGAACCTTTGCTACTCAATTGAGGGGTCGACATAAGTTAACTCGGCCTAAAGGGCCTCGTAACTTAGGTTCTTTCAGGTTGACGTGGATTCAATGGCCATACGCCGCTATGTGTTATGTCAAGGTCAACAGTTAACGCGGACTCTAACTGGTATGTGATCGTTTGAGTGCTTCCTTAACCGAAAGCTGAAACGCTGGTCTCTGAGCGTTGCTGTCCTCACAGCAGTTAGGAATCCTCACGTTGGTGCTCGGGTCAGGACTGGAAGTTCAGAGGTGTGTGGTATATGCACACTCTTTTTCGCACATGCATGCTAACGGACCCTACCCAGCATCAAATGTGTACCATAAGTGTAGGTTGTGTGTCATTCCAGTACTACTTAGATACTATACCCTCCCTCATGTTGGATGATATCGTTTACCTGAATATATGCGCGTTTTTATTCCCTTGCTCATACATGAAGCTATAGGAAGCTATAGGAAGCCCTGCCAAGCCTAATGGGGTGAACCCATGATCAAAATTTCAGGTTCAATCTTCGTTTTTATATAATTCCCGCGTCTCAGGGTGGTTGTGCGAAAAAGATCAAGAATGGTCCAGAAACTGCAGAGCTGGTTGCAGAGTGATTTTGTTAAGTATTCGTGCATTCATTCTGATGTTGTGACCCCATGCGTGGTCGAGACTACTTAGAAACTAGGGTTTCTTCTGCAACGAGATTTACTAGTGTCCCAACAAAAAAAATGAATTGGAACAGATGCAAAATGAAAGCAAGACTAATGCAAAAGGTGCATGGTACATCGTATAAAGTAGCTTTCTACAGTGATTTTTGCGGCAGCACCTCAATAGATTTGAAGCATTTCGCATTGAATAAAAACTCTAATAAATCTCGTTGCATACGAGCCCTATTAAGGTCATTAGTTTTTAATTCTCCTTGCTGATCCCTATTTTTCTCTAGCCAGATACTTGTAGGGAAGATTCTACTTCAGTTGTGATCCCCTGGTCGTCTGTATGGTAGTTCTATGGGCAAAATAGTGTATCAAAAACACGTTGAATTGACAGGCCATAAGGCAGTTGAAGATGCCAGGGGCATTATAGTTCAAAGTAGGTTTGTAATTTACAACAGGTCAAACTTATGGCAGGTTTTCTGGTCTAGCAGATTGCCTCCTTGAAAATAGAGGTGAGTAGGTTTGCCATATCAGACACCACTGGAAAGTTATACTGGATCCAATTCTACTTGCTAGTATACAGTCTACGACACACCAGACCACCACGAGCCCCTAAACGCCTTTGATGCGTTTCCTGATATTTCCCGCAGTTCATTTCTATTCCACACATTAGCACACCCTCACATTCATATCATCATACAATCCTCTCTTCTTCCAGCAGATACCAGCAACTTTTGCTTGGTGGTCCGTGCTCAATAGGCACCAGATGTTATGCATTTTAAGTTTCAACTCGACCACATTGACTAGTAAGAGTGACTTCTTCTCTCTTTCCTTCTTTATTCTGAATGAGTACGTGTACCCCAATATAGAGAGTTCACGCGTCTTTATACAGACTCAATACATACATAATCTATAACGTTGAGCCATGAGATCCAGCTTTTGTCCTATATTGCTTAGTAGCTCTGGACTGAGTTCTCTCCCTGAGAATCAACACTAAGTACCTTGTCAGGATCTCAGCCTGCGAAGACTCAACCTGTCTACATTCAGAACCTGCTAAATTTGAACCTATTCAGATTCAAACCTGCTGGACAGCAACCTGTCCCAAATTTGAGATCCTTTTCTATATGGTGTACTTTAACCTGTCTGAAATTTACCCATGTCAATTTCCGTCTTTCGAAATGAAATCTGACCTGCTCGACTGCGAAGACCTATCTGAAGAAAGCTTGTTTTCATCGTGGTTTGACCTTTTGTTTAACAGGTTATTCTGCTGAAAATGGACTTTTAGAGCTCTGAAAACCTGGCATTAACAGGTCTACTTGTTGAGAAGTGACCTGTTTTTCGAAGATTTCACTCGAATTTTGATACAGTGTTTCTGCCATATAGTTCCTTGTATCTACTTAGCAGGAACACGTTTGCGTACTTTATACTGCCTGGTAATACAAGCTTATTACACTGGGTGCAAACACTTGTAATTCCTTGGATATACAGAGGAATTACATAAGACTTACACTGGTACACTCAATATGTAAGTCCACTTGACTTACTGAAGTATTACCAGAGACCAAGAAAAATAGAACAATTATATATGACTATTGTAAGGCATGAAGTCTCACAGTGGTCCTTGGTAATACTTCAGTAAGTCAAGTGGACTTACATATTGAGTGTACTAGTGTAAGTCTTGTGTAATTCCTCTGTATATCCAAGGAATTACAAGTGTTTGCACTCAGTGTTATTTGGCCTGAATGAAGATTTGGCTCAAGTTCCAACTAAGGGACTCAGACTCAGTTTGCAAAGCTTCAATCACATTTCTCAAAGTCAACTCAGAGAGTCCATCTAGCCCCTAACTGAGATTGTGAGAAATAAAGCGTGACTCCTTTGCCTCCTTGTGATCCGAATTATCTACATGACGCCATCAATCCTAGGAAAACAGACGTGTTCTCATCTCGCATCGTGTCCATAGAACTTCTCTGTAGCAATAATGTTTGTGGGATTGTGTTTTGCCTACTAAGGAAAGCATGACTATGGAGAAAATCCACAAAGATACAGAGGAAAGTGTAAAATTTAGTAGGAGAAATGTACAGAAATATCTACAAGAAGAAATTAAGTGATGTGGAAAATGATGGATGCTGCAGAACTGAACTGGGGCAAAGGGCCATTGCTTCGCGTGGCAAATTACGAGGCCCTTTCACGTAGTCTAACTCAGGTTATGCAGAAGGGAGGGAGAATCAGTGGGAAGTGGGAAGGAAGAAGGGCGTTAAGCAGACCAATTTCAAATTTGACACGCTGGCATGATGTCGTGGTTATTGACGTCAATGGTCCTTGGATCTGGTCCAGACCGAGTCTGGACATTCCCGTTGTCGGCAAGGGCAAAGACCAGCTGTGGCAACAAAAAGGGGTGGAGTTTGAGGTCGTGGTAAAATTTTCGAGGTCGCCATAAATTAACTCGGTCTTTAAAGGCCTCGTAACACTTCGCACAAAAATTAACAGTCGAGTCCATATCATATGTACATCGAGTTCTTATTTTTGGGCTCTGGCGGTGATTTTTATTAGTTCAGGAAAGTTCAGGCCAGATAGTATTGAGAAAAGCATGTGAATATCGAATTAATGACCAACATAGCCAGTTGGCGCTACTTATCTTCATCGAGATGTCAGCCAGGAAGCAATTTTACCCATGGTAAATATGTCTACCACTGGGTGATATAGATCATACATGTTCCAGAATTTATAGCGCATGATTACCACTTTCAGCCACAATTGCCCCTGATTCACTGCGAATTGACATTTGGTGCCCAGAAATCATTCAGAAGGGGGGACACATACACTTTTTATTCTCTTAAAAACACTCTCGACAACCGAATACATCACTTGTGCTCGCTTATAGGAGTGCAACAAATGTATAAACCATGGAGAACAGCGCAATCCGCTCAATCGGTTTTGATACGGCCATTTGTGTAAACTGGACTCAGTGAACTAGGCACTAGTATGACACGCAGGTAAAATAATTATCGTCCAACGAACCGCCATAGTATTCGCCACGTGTCACTTCATATGTGTGCTGTCAATCAACAAAAGTCTCGCAAAGTTATAAAACCCACCTTGAGTCATATGAGTTTCCGTCTTGGGCCTAGGCTATTTAGCAGGGCTTTTTTTAAAAAGGAATCGCTTGTGAACCGTAGTGAGAACCATCGTTTTTTATATGTGTGCTGTCAATTAACAAAAGTCTGCCACAGTTATAAAAGCCACCATCCCCAGTCATATGAGTCTCCGTCTTGGCCCGCGCCTAGGTTATAAAAGGATTCGCTTGTGAACCGTAGTGAGAACCATCGTTTTTTACTATACGTGTACTGTCAATCACTAAAAGTCTCGGAAAGTTATAAAAGCTACCTTAGGAGGCTAGAAAAACATCACTTTCGAATCCTCGATGTTTTCCCAACCTGTTGCGCTTGTAGCAGCGATACTCTCGTTCTCGAGCCTCGTTGCTGGACGCCATACTACCGCACCTGTGAAATTCCACAGGAATTTCGACTCGACATGTTCTTCAATTGCTTCCAAACTCTCCATACCGAACGCGACAGTCTTGTTGTCGGAACTTGTCTCGAAAGGGACAAACCTTACCTTCTCCCAAGATCCTTTATGCGTGAATCCGCAACTATCACCTCCGTCTCTGGTGATTCCCGCAGATGTCTGCCGTATTGTTTTAACTGTTCAGACTTCCGACCGGTCGGGAATTAATATGGAAACCTGGCTACCGAGAAATTGGACGGGGAGGTTTATGAGTACAGGTAATGGAGGTAATGGAGGATGTGAGTGCTTGCATTTCTGGAGGTCATGTCTCGAAGTATACTGATGATTGTTAATGACAGGCATTCAATACGCTGACGTGACATATGGATCTGCTCTGGGTTTCGCGACTGTTGGTACAAAATATAGCGGTCAGGGTGGTATGTCTGGGGAACGTTTCCTCAACAACTCAGATGTCCTCAAGGATTTCGTCTTCCGCGGGTGAGTACCTCGAAGTGCTGTGGCCATTTCGTTCAATGACCTCATGCTGACCTGTGGGCTATAGTATCCATACGGGAGTAGTTGTTGGGAAAGACGTAACCAAGACTTTTTACGGTTCTGCACACACTAAATCGTATTACATCGGATGCTCTACAGGTGTGTGCTAGTAGCTTAGAATGCTTTACATTGGCTGACAATCTCCTCGTTACAGATGGTCGTCAAGGGCTTAAATCCGTGCAAGACTTTCCAGAAGATTTTGACGGAGTCATGGTTGGTGCCGCAATGAACCAATGGGGCAACCTCATAGACAGCTACAGCCACATCTACAACATCACTGGAAGTCCCGATGCGGCTACTTTCGTGCCCGCGGAGGTTTGGCAGAACGTTATCAGTCCAGACATTATGAAGAAATGCGATACCATTGACAAGGTGAAAGACGGAGTTATCGAAGACCCTAATCTGTGTAATTACGACCCCAGTGGTCTCATATGTTCAAGTTCCGGTTCCGGCAATAACTCGAGCTGCATCACGGCAGAGCAAGCAGAGACGGTGAAGAGGATCTTCAGTCCTTTCTTCATTGGGAACAAGTTCATCCAGTCCCGTTTTACCCCTGGTGCCGAGAGTACGTTACCAGCATTGAGCTTCTTGTTGGCGGGAGATGTATTCGGGCTGAGCGCGGTTAGTCCAGTTCCTGTCTGCACTTTTAATGACACATACCTACATTATTATAGGATTGGTTCAAATACATTGTCTACAGCGATCCCAACCTGGATGTCAAAACCCTGGGACCAGCTGATTGGCTGAAAAATATAGAGCTAGACCCGTTCAACATTTCCACTTTCTCAGGCGACATCTCTGCGTTCAGGAATCGAGGAGGCAAGCTCCTCGCTTATCACGGTCAAGGCGACGCTATCATATCTCCCAACAACTCTGTTATCTACTACAACCACGTTTCGGATACGCTTGGCCTGTCGAGATCTCAGATGGATGGTTTTTATCGTGTCTTCCGTGTCGGTGGTTTGAACCACTGCTCTCAAGGTCCTGGGGCCTGGAATGTTGGGCAAGGGCTCTTTGGGGATACGACTCCTGGGAGTGACTACCTAGACCCAGAGAAGAACATCCTGATGGCTACGGTTAGATGGGTTGAAGAGGGGACAGCACCAGACACGATTCTAGGCACAAAGTTTATTAATGACACGAACAGTCTCGGGGTCAAATTGTCCAGGCGGCATTGCATGTATCCATTCAGGAACACATACGACGGCGTGGGAGACAGTACAAAGCCTGAAAGCTGGTCGTGTCAACCGGTTTCTGACTGGTGAACGTCGGCGTTGACATAAAGAGCAGGATGTTTTGCAACTAGTAGACTAGCGACTTCAGAATTAGCGACTTCAGAATTTTTGTACCTGCTTACATATAATGGCTGTCTTCCATCCTCAGGTCAGAAGTTTTCACTTGAGGCAACCTTCAAAGAAGACGCCTCTGAATAATGTGGGTTGTTTGAGCGCTAGGAAAGTTTCCGCAAAGTGTCCTGGTATGAATTCTCTGATCTATGGGCACATATAATGAGAACAGATGATGCCGGGTTTGCCTCAGACATGATCTTTTCTGGCAGTTTTCTGAGATCAGGTTTCAGTGTCCTCGTGTAACGCATCCAGGCTGGATGACAAATTTCTGAAGTCAGAATAAGATTCAAGCAATGAACAACGGAATCCCTAAAAAACCAACTCCAGAGCTCAACAATTGCTTAGGGTTAGGGTTACTATGGGTTTCCTAGGGTTTGGAGTAGGGTTATTCCAGAGGAGGGGGCAGGGCAGGGGCAGGGGCAGGGGCAGGGGCAAGGGATGGACAGAGGAGGAGCAGGATTTGGACAGAGGAGGGTAGGGAGGGGAAGAGGAGAGACAGGAAAGAGATGTGTATTTTTAGCAGACTTTTTTCTGAGTTTTTTGTGAGTCAAGTCGTTAAGAAGAGTACAACTGATATCTACATACAATTTTTGATGATTGTATGCATTGTATCTGCATGCTGAGATACAATGTGCTCTGACTTGGTTGGAACATGCTGTATCCAGTAGGTTGTATATAAGTTCTGAGGTGCAGAGGTGCACTGACTTCTCCATAACCTTTACAGATAGAATGAGAGAGATGGAATGCCCCCTTGGCTTCTTTTGGAGATTTTTGAACAATGCAAACTCTTACAAGAAGGAGGGAAAGCCCAACTGTGGTAGAGTGGTCAAAGCGCTGCAGAATTTCTCATGCTGCTATTCCGCAGCTTTCAATAGACCAGCTGTCATTTTTTGATCAATCCAAAAGGTAGATATTGGAACAGTTAAAGTATGTACAATAAGAACTTACTTGACACTTGGATTGTCAAGTCTGAGAGTCAAGTTCTGACACTCAAAGTGTCAAGAACTTACTTGGCACTCAGAGTGTCAAGTCTGAGGGTGGTGTTCTGATGCTCAAAGCATTGAGAACTTAGTTGACACTCCGAGTGTCTGAGAGTCAAGTTTGAGAGCTCGCAGTGTGAACAACCAAGTCATTCACAACATATGGATGCTAGTAAATACAGTGTGAAGTTTGAACAACCAAGTCGTTCATGACATATGCATGCTAGTAAATACAGTGCAAACAACTTGGTTGTTCACAATGTGTGCATGCTGTATGTTGTTGCCAGTAGCACCAGAAATGGACTAGCATGCAAGTGGAATGCCATCTTCAACATCAATAATAGGTTGCTTGACACTGCAAAGTGTCTCATCCAGACACAACTCTTGACACTCTAGTTGCCAGAAGTTGTATCCAGACACACTCTGGATGCTCCAGTCATCATCAGAGGTTGTATCTGGTCTGGATACAATTTCCAATGACTCAAGTGTTGAGAGTTAAATCCAGATACAATTCTCAATGCTCAAGTTGTCAGAAGTTGTATGAAAGGGGTGTGGGCCAATGCTGCATATGGCAGGAATGAGGCCATCTCCATTTATCCAAGCATATTCAGCTTGCATTTTCCATTTGTTTTGTGCAATTTCCAACAATGTACAAGGTCACTAACTGTCTATGCTGACAAATCAATGAGGTGCATAATCTTCGCAATAATGCGAAAAAATTCCTTTGCTGAAAGTTAATTAACAGCCCAGACATTGACTATATGGAAAAACCTGAAAAAAATCTCAGAAAAGGTGGGTGATATTGTGAATGCACCCAACATTGACAAAATTTAACATCTAGAGTTTACTTTGCACAGGAATTAGGTCACGAGAATGGTTCAGCCACTACAAGTTAAATCAGACAAAATGGCACCTCTCCACTGGTATCCGACCCTGATCTCTGTGTGCATTAACCAGAGTTCAAGAAAAGAAGCATCAATGAAAAGGATGGATTGAGATCTCTTATGAGAATAAGTGAGTATAAAGACACTTGACTAACAAGTGAGGCAACAAATGCAATTGAGGCTCTAAAGTACATACAGTGAACTACTGAGTATTTATACTGTTAGTTACTGTGGCTGAGTGAGTCTGTAAATATAACTACATAGCTATGTGGTGTTAAGTGGAAACAATGATGTAATGTCTGATATCAGTATGAAGCAAAGATGGAGCATAGTGGTGTGTAGGTGGTACATAGGTGGAACAAGTGGATCAAGTAAACTAATGAAGTGGAAAAGAGATACTAAGCTGTCCATCCAAATATAGTTCAATACAAAATTCCAACACTCCTCCTCAAACCTTTGTGAGTCCCATGGATGAAGTGATGGTAAAGCCTTTGTGAAAATGTCGGCAGTCATTTTGTTGGTAGGGCAATATGAGAGTCGAATTTTGCCTTCTTCAATGACGTAGTGAATGAAATGATAGCATATGTTGATATGTTTGGTGTGTGCGTGATAACAGTTGTCCTTAGCGAGTGTGATATCCAATTGGTTGTCCAAATGAATAAATATAGGATCGGTGATAGATCCAAAGATTTCGGAGATGAAGTTCTGAGTCCAAATAGCTTCTTTGGCAGTGTGTGATAGTGTGATGTACTTGGCTTCAGTAGTGGAGAGTGAGATAGTCTCTTGTTGTTTAGAAGACCATGATAAAATTTTTATAGTGCTACTACAAAATCATAGCAAAAGTAGTGGTATAAGGGCCTGTATGACTATATAATAAATTTCTGTGGTGTGGTGCTATTGATAATTGTTAGATACACACCATGTAAGTAGTGGGTATTGTTAGTCTGGTTTCACCAGACCAGAAGTTATCATATGACCAAAATAGTAATCAGGCTTGCCAGCTGAGCCTGGCCTCTTTCCCCCAAGTAGATGAAGGTCAACACGCATGACGTATGTTGTGGATGTCAGCAGTCCTTGGATCCGGTCTAGACTGAGCCTAGAGATTTCAGTTGTTGGGAAGGATAGAGACCGGTGCTGAAAAGCTCTGAAAAATCTGTGTCTGATGTCATAATGATCTCGACCATGATGCCGAACGTCGATGAGCACTTGACGAGCACCAACAAACAGGGGTGGGAGTTTGAACTCTTGGAAAAGATTGGGAATACCTAAGCAAAGGCCTCAAGCAAGCCTCAAATGTCTTTTATAAACATCAATTGACCAGCTGACAGTTTCTTATAGCACGTAGTGACCCTGTGGTAGAAATAATAACCAGTTAATGGCAATCTGGGTAGGACTGATGGCACGAGATTTGCTGATTGCTAGGCTTGAACAGGACTTGAGTAACAATGACTGAAGTGAGAGGAGACACAAAGTAAATTGGAACTGCATATTGGGAACTATATATGGGTAAGTAAGTAAGCATTACAAGTATCTAGGGGTAGAACATCATGTATTTGTAGAATAAAACTAGAGAAATCATGAGAAACCATACAATTGAAAGTAAGTAAGAATACTCAGTGATGTTCATGGTGGGTACTAGGTCAGGATACAGTGTTTATTATGCAAAGAACGAATTAGAACTGTGGTTTTGAAGAAGATTTAACTAGTAGTGATCAGTATTAGGGTATCCGCAGGTCCCCGCAGATTTCTGATACCCGTGCACGACCAAGCCTAGCAAGACTAAGATGCGATCCAAAGTGCCGTTGTCATTGTCGAAGATGGCTAGCGAGGAAGCTAAGCAAGGTCTGAAGTCGAAGATGCATGACTTTGGCAAGGAGGTTGCCCCTGTCGACAAGGACCAAGCACATCCGTCAGGAAAGGTACGTCATCTCCAGTGTTCGTTTTCTTTTCATTCATTCCTTTTTGTAGAGTCTGTATGTCAGCGCTCTCGTGTTGCTGCCATGTGGTATTAAACCAGCCATGACACGTAGCATGAAATCTAGACACTCGTGTGCCTCTGGATCGTCAGGTCTCGCCTTGTCAAGTCATTCTTTGATTTACTCGTCGGTTTACTGTGTAAATGCGCCATTTTCACGTTCTGGTACTATGCCGTCCTCACAACTGGCTTCCTCGTTGTCTTCGTGACCACCAGCTACTTGGTCCGATGGTGAAGAGCCGATCGTCATCAGCGATACTGAATACATTTCCAATGTCTATGTTCCTTCTCGTGGCACCTCCCAAGCCCTCGGTCTCCTACTTCACTCCACAACTTGCCGCCGACTTCATGGATGATTGGACTGTTGATAAGATCAACAACCTCCGCTCCTTGTGAAAATTCTTCTAGTTTTGTATGGGCCATGCATCACTTGGCCTGCTCAAATCTCTCATTACTCTCACTGCTTCTCTACATTACCATTGTTACTAATTCACCATCTCCATGCTTACATTGTATCTTCATGCATATCTTTCCTGAATCCTAAATCTACACTCACTGATTTCTTATTGCCCATTCCTCCCAATGCCCTTACATCACACAACTATGCTGTATCATATCCTTTCTGATGCTCAGCTACTCATTCAATCTTTACTCATTGTCACGGAAAGTCACGATCCCATGACATGGGTCACATTGACGCGACGTAGTGTACTCATTTTGTTTTTGTACACAATTACACTCTACACTCATGACTCGCATACAACACGACACTCCGAAGAAGAATAGGCTTGTTGGCGTCATACAAGCCGGAAAAACAATAGCTCAAGCTGCAGAACTCATTGATATGCCCTTTGGAACTGCCAAAGGGGTCTGGGCCCGATTCCGTAAAACTGGTTCAACGAAAAACCGACCATGTAGCGGGAGGCCATCAAAGGTGTCTGACAGCCTGCGACGGCAGGTTGTTCGGCTTGCTCGAAAGGATCGAAAGATGCCTTTCCGAGAGATAGGCAACCTTGTGGAACCACAGCTGAGTGCGACAACTGTGGGAGACCACCTTGCGCAGGAAAATTATCACAGGAGGGTAGCAAGGAAGGTTGTTCTGCTCAAAAAGACACAGAAGGTGAAGAGATTGGCTTGGGCAAGAACACACCGGGGTCAGGATTGGGAGAAGGTCATTTGGTCGGATGAGAGCTATGTGTACATTGGTGACCCGAAAGGTCAGGTCTGGGTGACGCGTCGTCCTGAAGAGGAATGGGAAGAGGATTGCCTCATTCCAACTTTCAAACAATCCTCCATTCGTGTCATGGTCTGGGGGTGCATAATGAAGGGAAAGAAAGGGCCATTGGTGGTGTTGGAGTACCCAGGAGGGAAGGGGGGTGGTATGAATGCCAAAAGGTACCAGGAGCAGGTGTTGGGAGGGAAACTTGTGGAGTTCTATCAAGAAATGGACTCAGAGAGGCAGAATATTGCATTCCAACAGGATGGCGCACCCAGTCATACTGCCAAAACGACGCTCAAATGGCTCAAGGACCACAACATCAAGGTTTTCCCACACCCGCCATCTTCTCCTGACCTCAACCCAATTGAGGACATCTGGCGCGAGCTGAAGAAGCATGTAAGGGCTAGGGCACACCCTCCCACATCTCTCACCGAACTTATTGCTGCTGTGAAGGAGGCCTGGGACCAAATAACGGTTGAGGACATTGACAAGTACATTAACAGGATGGATGATATTGTTGCAGATGTCTTGAAGGCGAAAGGGAGTCACACAAAGTACTGAACAGGGAATAGGCTTTATTAGGCTAGTAGAGTAGGAGTACAAAGTTTCATAGCAACACATGGTTTACTACATCGTAGAGACATGGATTTAGTCGACGAGGCAAGGTTTGAAAATTTATGTCGCATGTCACGGGATCGTGACTTTCCGTGACAATGAGTATTATACATACCTCTTATCATCTTGACCTGTATGGACCTACTCCACGATTGCTTTCATTCACATAGACAACTTGGTAATTCATGGACAAGACATGGTATATTCTACGCAGACGATCTCATATTTTCATAGATGCATACTATGATTAGGGCTCCGCGCCGTACCAGTACTGTACGGTTTGTACTGGTACCGTACAACGGATACGGTCCCGTACCGTATGTGACTTTCTGATCAAGAAATACGGGGTTGTACGGTACGGGTTCAGCCCGTATATAACCGTCTTCTTTATGGCCGTATTACGGGTTTTACGGTATACGGGTCGGTCAAGCCTCGGTGACGAGTTTTGTATCGATTTTTTGACCGTTTTGCTTAGTTTGGGTAATTTATCGTAAATAAAGTGCTTGCCATACTGCAAAATTCAAGCCCGGAGAGCATCTTCGAGCAAATTCTGATGAAAAATGGTCTTGATGCAGTATTGTTCAGATGTCAATGAGATGCGAAGTCAAGTGAAAACTTTCAGAAAGCCATCTTGGTGAGCACAGCCTCGATTTTTGTCCTCCTACTAACTTGTATAGCTCTCAAGATCAGCACGAAGCCGCTAGAAGGTAAGTCTTCTTTATAATTTTCCTCAGCTGCACCAGTACAGACCCGTATCCAGTATTACTGCCGTACCCGTACCCGTCCAGTACCGTACAGGCTTCGAAATGAACCAGTACGATTACGGGTACGGGTATACCGTACCAGTACTGAGCCCGTAAAATTTACGGGCGTACCAGTATTACTGGACGGTGCGGAGCCCTAACTATGATCTATGTCATATGTGCGAGAAGGTGATATAGTGAGTATGAAGATATCACAGTCTTGAGTGTGGATAGACTTGATGTGAGTGCGGGTAAAGGCTAATGTGAGCGGGGAGAAAAAGTTGCTGAGTGCGGGGAAAAAAGTCGTTGAGTGTGGGGAAAATCAAGGTGAGTGCGGATAATAATAAAAATGCAAATTGAACAGCATAAATTTTGTCGTCTTTCGTCTGTGCTGTGCTGTTGCCGTCGCTTCCCCCCTCCCTCTTTCCTTCCTTCCTTCCTTTTTACATACTTTGCGTTTTGTGCTTTCTCCTTTCCAAGGACTGGCCCGCGGAGCGCCAGGTGATGTCGATGTCGTTCTGGTCGTGTTAACAGTTGCAGTTGTGTACGTCATCGTACGCTGGACAATCCACTGATACAAATGACACTCATCCTTCTGAAGGAACGACCGTGCACATCTTCGATTGGATTCGGTGCACCACCGTACACCCTTCTAGCTTTGGTAGCTGACGACATTCGTTCTATGATCTTGAATAAGTAATCGTGCAAGATGGCCTCACGCCGGTAAGAATAGGAGTCAGTTGCGTTGCTCCGTGACTATGAATATCCTTCCGAGTTCATCCTCACCAATGTCGAACACCTCATCACCCAAGTTGTAGTCTTCTGTTACCGAACTTTGGAGTCCTTGAACTTAAACCACTCCACCCCGTATCACACCTGCGGCGCCACCGTTGTAAGATCCCGTGGTTCACTTGAATTAGCTCATCAGATTTTGTTCATCTCCCGTATACATAATTTAGAGTTCAACTGAGGTGATAGCATTATTAACTCCGCTCCGGACAACATACCTCCTTCTCTGCCATACAGAAGATGCAATGTATCTGCTGACGCTTCCCCCCATTTCTGCTCAAAATAACTTGATGTATTTTCTACGTCTCACATTATTGAAGAATAAATCTTTTATGGGAGTAAATGCTTTCTAGTTGGAGCATCAACGAACATCCGAATGCAAAGATGTGGAAGAGTCCTCAGGTGTTCAGCAACTCGTTGATTCGAGAGAATTGTATTAAATGATTCGTATGATGGACTTGGAACACTCCTCACAATTCAGTCCTTCGATTCGACGAATCGGATAGTGTGTCTCAATGCATGTTAGCGGGCTTCCTCACTGATTCTTCGCAGGTGGAGCTCACTAACCATGCCGGCCGTAGCTAGAACTTCCTAAAAGTATAGCTCAAAGTAGCTCAAAGACTCTCATGCTTCACGCACTTATAGGAAGGGAACGTTTCTCCCCCCAAACATCAGCGATCCCTTTCTTTAAGCACCATAATGGATCCCGGTGCGATTCAGAATGAAACCGCTGATCAGATTGGTTATACCGCATACTTTTCGCTCATCAAGATCCAGAGCGTTAGTCTGGCATATGGTTCGTACGATGAAGAGGTACCACCTGCTTTGCCCGGCCCTGACACCGTACCATGCCCCCATAGGACTCTACGTCCCCATTGCAGTAGCTGCATTATATATTACCTGGTGCGTACCCCGCTGCAAGTGTGAAAGCTTCAGTGAACGCTTAACATCGCATTTAGGCGACGACACGTCCGCCGTCAAGCCAAACGCACACCCACGAGATGGCTTCTAGGTTTATTCACTCTCATATTCTTTTCCACAACCGCTTGGTTCTCCATCGTCACCGTGGAACAGTATCTCAGTTTTCAATACATCTATCACCCCGTCAACGGTAATACACCTTCATTGAACGAACGGCAGGGTTTTGGGGCGCTTTTATTCGAAAAGCTATTTTCTGTTTCGCCTTTTCTGCAAGGAATAAATGCAAGTTTAAGCATCCCTCTCCGATGTAAGTGAGAGACTAACAGATACCTTACTACGATAGTTCATCGCAGCAGATTCCATTGTCGTATGGCGTGCTCTATCTCTGTGGCCTCAAAAGAAGTATCTTAGATACATATTTGGCTTTTGGCTTTTCACGAGCGCAGGTAAGTGATGTTTTACTGATTAGCTTGGTACCGTTCCTTTATTTACGCACATAAACAGCCATCGCTCTTGCAGATGGATTCAACACCGTTGCAATCAACATCCGAGCCGCAGGAGATGAGTCGAAGGTCGACGGCTGGCAGAAACTGGATTCCTCTTCGATGCTTGTGTCCCTCTCTATTAACGTCGCAGCAACGACTCTCATTCTTGTCAAAGTTTGGTATGTGTCCAGCCAAAAGCATACCATACTTTAAGTTCCAAATCACTGACGGAATCATTTTCGCTCACAGGCAAACCCGCAAGACGTGGGGAAACACAAACTTGTGGGCGTCTATGCCTTACCGAATCCTCATCTCCCTCATTGAATGCGGCGTCCTGTTCTGTGCCGTGCAGGTGAGCTTGTCGATGGGGCATGTCATACAGCTCACAATATTCATGTTCCGCTATCTATAGGCAATCAACGCCTCCGTCGCCCTACATAACGGGAACTCATCATCGCTTGGTTCCCTGGAGAAGTTTGTACAGTCCTTTGCCGTCATGTCGCCTATTCTTGCGGTGAGCATATAGCTCGATGTATTAATTCTACAACCAACTTCCGCATAGGGCATCTATCCATCCATCGTCCTCCTCATCGTTCGACAACGATCCGCAATCGACGGTGAAACCGATGTCGTCATCTTCGATACTACGGTATCCAACCACGAACACAAGCAGCACGGGCACGGGACTGCCAATGGGCACGACCTCACTTCGGTCATCAGATTCACAACTTATCAGGCTAGTGACCTTGAATCCGGGAATGGGAATTCGACGACTTTCTGTTCAAGAGGGGATCCTCTTGATGTTTCGCATGCGCATCGTGGCGAAGAATCTAGAGGGGTTGCAAGTAATAAAGATAATGGTAGGTCCCAATGCCCGCCAAAAGAATTGGGCGCTTAAATAGGCGCTCATTCGAAAATGCTCAAAATACATCCAATATCTACGTACCCCTAAATCTACTTATATGTGTTTGGATCCTTTGATGAATCAATGCAAGTTATTTCCCAGTATCCAGTCCGTATCCAGTCTCTAAGCCCTTGCCCAGCCCTTGCCCTATATAAGTTCACTACCAGCAAAATGTCCCAGAAATCACCCAATGTGAATAATACCCTGTCTTGCGCTATAATTCTCATCGCGCTGTCCTGCCCATCGTATCCGGGTTATAGCGCAAGGTGGCCAATACGTTATCCAAATCTTGCTATCTTCCATGGTCTTTTCCGGACACAAGAATTCTGTGCCTTGATGCGTCTAGGTGCGTCTTTTTCATGCGTCTATACGTCTTGGTGCGTCTGATGTTCATGCGTATTGGGTCTAGGTCCGTGCGTCTAGCAGCATCGCACAATTTCATGCTTCAAGGTCTTCTTCCTCACCTGGTGTTGTTCAGGGGGCATTTGAAAGATTATCACTGCCAACTTGCTGCCAACAATGACCAAGCATTTTCTTTACAACTAATTTCATCTTTATCCACCTTGTAATCTCAAATAAGTTTGGTCATTATCAATACCATTACTCCCAAGTAGTGCAATGTATCTATGTCAAGGGGGGGGGGGGGGGGGCAAAATTATTATTATTTATAGCTGCCCAAAATGTAGCACAATTCAAGCTGGCACAAAATTATTGAATGCTGCCAGGACTTCTGGTGCATGACGAGGCAGCGTCAACCTGAAGCCAGCCTTGTTGTCCAAAAAGGTTATTCTAAAAGCCAGGGTACTAATACCAACACTCAAAAATTGGCTGAGAACTTATTTTATGGTGCCACTGGACTGTACTATGGGCATGATTTCCAAATCAGACTAAAAACTGTACCAGACATGATTTACATGAAAGGAACAAGCCAGACGCACAGAGGATCTACCCCAATGAGGAGCATATACGAAAACTTCAGACGCACCGCAAACGCATGCGTCTAGCACCCAGACGCACAAAGACGCATGTGAATTTTTTCGTGCGTCTGTGCGTCTACTAATGTGTCTATATTGCATCTATTATGTGTCTTTGTTTTCAAATGTTCAACTCAGCCTTATGATTATTCAAATAGTTGTAGGCACCACATCAAATCAATCTCTCCTCTCCATCTTGCTAATGAATCTATATTAGCTTTTTCTTAAGATATTGACGACTTTTGCCATTGCGACTTAAGACAGCTCAAGTCTGTCTCAAGTCCTGTATGTACAGGTAGGCATCTGGTTTTTCAAGCTACTACTCAAGCTACCCAAGCTTGAGTAGCTTGAGTGTAGCTTGATGGTAGCTTGATAGTAGCTTGATAGTAGCTTGAGTGTAGCTTTACTCTCCTTTTTGGGTGTGGCTGTGCTTATGCTACTGTAATCAACTTCATTACACTTCGTTTCACAACAAGTTACTCACATTGGAAGGGTCATTCATTAAGGAGATGTATATTGTAGACACCACATGCCTCATTGCAAATTGGTTGAGCTTCTACTGAGTCAAGTACATACACTTTAAAATTGCAGTCTCGTTTTGTGCAAGTCTTAGCTAGATGTTCCCAACTGTATTAGACTGCTTGCCTTGTGAATATGGTGACCTAGAGTGAACATGCAGATCCATATAATGAGGCTTTAGTATACAAAGGCAATGTCAATCATTTTACAAGCCAAAAAATAGTCTAGACATATTCAAGAGAAATTAGTGCATAACAAAGGCATTTTAGAGGAAGCTTGAGTGTAGCTTGAGTAGCTTGAGTTCTCTAAGTATGTATATAATATCTACTCAGTTAGCTCTCATACTACTTACCGTGAAATAGTATTTTTTTGTTGATGAGAAGTACTTTCCAGTGTTCAAGTGTTCAGCCACAATCCTGAAGGTTTGCAGCCATGTGAAAATTGACATGTCACTTACTATTATTGAAATTGCACATGCCAGAGTAGGCTGAGCACCAAAACTACTTTCATTGAAAAATCATCTAACTATAAGCTAAAAACTACACAAAAAATACTCAAAGTAGTCATAAACTACATGTAAATATCCTCTGTGGTGGATTCCTATAGTTAGTGTAAGGCATTGGGGGATGATTCCAGAAATAGGCAGGAAAGGGAGCACTGGCAGTGAGTGCTGTAGAAACTGAGGAAGGAGCTCTCTTAATTTCGGAGCTAGTATTAGGTGGCTTTTTTTTGTTGAGGATCAATGAGGCTAGCGAGTCGCTGTCTGAGTTTTGCCTGAGTGAAAATGATATTGAATCAATCTATCAAGGCTTGACAATTCAGCTGTAACTTACCAGCATTCTGAGGTTCCCTAGTTTGTTCATGCATACATAAGTTTAGTAGACAATGATATTGAAGTACTGCCTACCAACAATCTTAAGAGAGACAAGGGTGAAAACTGTTGCAGATGCATGACTGGGATTTTGTGAAGATGCTTGGAATGAAATCATTTCCTAGTTCACTATATCAGTTTATTCAAGTGTTCAGCCACAGTCCTGAAGGTCTACAGGCATGTGAAAAGCTTTGTATTACTTACTGTATTGTGATGACTGTCATGAAAGTCTATATTTGGTACTATTTATTTCCTTCTATCTCCGCATTCTCGGATCTCCATATCATTCCTCGGACCTTTACACCTTATGACTCACGTTCCACATGCTATACACCGGACCTTTCATTTCTCCGATACAGCTTATTGTATAGCCACTCGTACAGCTTCCGTTACAGCTTTACTCCACAGCTTTCCCTTTACATATATAACCTGTAGCCTGACACCTGGTTTCCCATCTTGACCTCTTCGTTGTTGGGACCAGGTGTGTATTCCCCTTTGTTATAGTTCCTTTCACCTTTGCTAACAAGCACTGTAGTTCTAGTTCTTACTGTTGCTTGTTAGGTATTTAATACATTCTTCGTCATTGGGACCAGTTCTAGTTCTTACTGTTGCTTGTTAGTCGAGCCCGTAGCTCCTCTTTATCGCTGTCTAAGCGCTCGCCTCTTTGTGACATTAGGTCAAGATCCCTCACTGCACCGGTGGCCTCTGTATAGGTCGTCCTTGCAGGTACTGCTCTCACCACGTCTGGGAGATACACCGCACTATCCTCTGTTTCTGAATCCTCCGCATCTGCATCTGCACCTCTGTCTCCAGCCACATCACCCCAGCTTTCCCCCGAACCAGGCTTTGATTGTTCAAACCATCTGCACAGCTTTGATATCTACGATCGCACTGACTGCCACCACCATCGTCTTGAAGAATATTGGGACTGTGAAACACAGCCCTGCCCACATGCCTACAACAACCTGCTTCCCAGTCTTGCACTCTTCGTAGACGAATCAGGAGGAAGCCATCTCGTTATCCCCACTCGTCGCACTTTCCGTCCAATCTTCACTGCCAATCCTGAGCCCTCCAGTCCTCTGCCCCCTGTAACCCCTATTCCATCGTCAGCCGTACCAACAGCCCGCCCCAGCCCTACAATTGCTCCTGTCCCATCCCCTCTTGCATCAGCCCCACTCAGTCCCATTCATTCCCCAATCCCTGACATCGACATGTCCTCTGCTGCCCTCGAAAACCTCCTTCAGGCTCTGGTCAACAACCAGAACCAACTACAACAGGCAATCACCAGCCTAGTCAACAGACCTGTCCACGAGGCCTCAGATAAAACTCCCAAGCCTGCCCCGTTCAAAGGCAAACCTGCCAAACTTGACTCATTCCTATCCCTCTTCATTCTCTGGGCCGGAGAACAGAAACGGCTCAAAACTCGATAACGGGAAACTCGATCCACAGAAGTGTATTGCTGAAGCACTTCTCATGATGGAAGGACCCGCTGCAGAATGGGCCGCAGAATACGCCCGATCATATCAGCAGAGTCCGAGCAGAAGAAGCTGGAGCAGTCTTCCCCTGGGAAGGGAACTGGGATAACTTCACCCACGCACTAAAAGTTCGGTTCAGAGTAGCAAATGAACAGCAGTTGGCACAGAACAAGCTCAAGGTGCTGAAGCAAGGGAGATAAGACGGTTTCAGAATTCTCTCAGGTTTTCAAACAATGGGCAAAGAAGACTGGATTCTCAGACAAGGACCTCCAGTACAAGTTCTGAAAGCGCCTTCATAAAGACCTGTTGCTCCCATTGGCAAATGTAGAGCTAGGCCAGAAAGAGGCCCCCAAGAACCTGGACGAATTAATCAACAGAGCACTCCACGTTGAACAGACCCTGGCTGAACTCCTAGGGAAACCCATCACTAGGCCTGCCACCTCTCTCTCCCGATTCTCCTCTACACGAGACCCTAATGCCATGGATGTCGACGCTTCACGTACTGAGCATCCCCAGGGTAACAGGCGTAGCTTCAGAGACTATCAGAAGGTGATGCAAGGGCGCTGTTACAGCTGCGGATCCAGGGACCACCTGAAACAAGACGGAAATCACCGGCGCGATAAATGCGACTACTGTGAGAGGATGGGTCACCGTGGCTCGGTCTGTCAAGACCGATACATGGGACAACCTAGAGGAGGAGGCCGAAATCGGCAACATGTGGCCGCTACTGTTAATGACAACTTCAGTCTCTTCCTGGACGATCTGCCCTCTCCTGCCCCTGCCCCCCCCACTGCCACTATTGCTGCCTCCTCAGTTCCTGAATCCTCGTCTGTGCTCAGTGCCTTGCAAAAGTCCATCACCGATCAAACCGCTCTACTACGTAACATTGCTGCCCAACCGGGTTTTTAAGACGGGTGTCCGTTCCTGCTATGACACGAACACCCCTAACTACCCACATGTCTTCCTGCTCCTCGTACGATTCTATTCCCTCATGTACCATATCCAATATCTCCGAAATAGAATCTGATGCTTCTCACTTTCGTATACGTGTGAAACTCTGAGGAAGACAGAGCGAAACAGTGGTAATAGCGATGATTGACAGTGGAGCTACAGGCCTGTTCCTGGGACAGTCATTTGTAAAGCAACACCGAATCCAAACACACCCTCTCCGCAAGGCCCTAGACGTCTACAACATCGATGGCACCCTTAACCAAGCAGGGCGCATAGATCGATTCTGCCGGTTGGCGATGATGGCAGACAGACAGGAGACATGGTTAGACTTTCTGGTAACGGACTTAGGTGGAGAAGACGTCATTCTGGGTCTTCCCTGGCTACGTAAAGTGAACCCACGGATTGACTGGATGAGTGGTCGGTTACAAATTCCCAAAGCACAACCTCCATTGGTAGAAGAGATTCCAGACCAAGATCAGTTTGTTGCCTCCAGTCTTGGACCTACTCCAAAAGGAAACACTATCCTTGAAAGCGTAAATTCAGAGTTAGCCAAGTCGACCCCACAGGAAACACACATCTCCACAGACCAAACCCCAGATCTGGCAACAGAACAGGAGGAGGAGAAGGAACCCCCAGTCTATCACATTCGGGCTAATCGACGTCTCAGGCGCTCCTGGAAGAAAACAGGGATCATTGCCGACACTGGAGAGGAAGTCTGGTGTGCAGCGGGGTTCACTTACTCGCAGCAGTTAGCAGAAGAAGCAAACCGAACGAAGCCGAAACAGTCATTTGAGGAGATAGTGCCCCCTCAGTACTGAGATTACGCTCAGGTCTTCTCTGAAACTGAGTCAGAACGTCTTTCCGCATACAAACCTTGGGACCACGCTATTGATCTGGTACCCGGAGCACCTGCCACCCTGCGCACCAAAATCTATCCAATGTCTATCAACGAACAGCAAGAGCTTGATTGTTTCCTTGAAGAGAACATCCGCAAAGACTACATCCGACCATCCAAATCTCCCCTGTCCTCTCCAGTCTTCTTCATCAAGAAGAAAGACGGAAAACTTCGATTCATCCAGGATTACCAATGACTAAACGAGTACACCGTGAAGAACCGCTACCCTCTGCCCCTTGTCGCAGACATAGTCAGCCGGCTGCAAGGAGCCAAGTATTTCACCAAGTTTGATGTACGTTGGGGGTATAACAATGTTCGGATCAAGAAGGGGGACGAGTGGAAGGCGGCATTTGCGACAAACTGAGGGCTCTTTGAGCCAACCGTCATGTTCTTCAGGTTAACGAACTCTCCAGCGACCTTCCAAAGCCTCATGAATTCTATCTTCTCTGATTTAATTGCTGCAGGAAAAGTGGCTGTTTACCTAGATGATATCCTGATCTTTAGTGGAGACCTGGAAGAACACCGAAAGGTGGTTCGGGAGGTACTAGCGAGGCTGAAGAAGCACGATCTGTATCTGAGACCAGAGAAGTGCGAGTTTGAGCAAGAAAGGATAGAGTACCTGGGTCTGATTATCTGAGAGGGACAAGTCAGTATGGACCCGGTGAAGGTAGAAGCAGTACGTCATTGGCCGATTCCCCGTAACGTCCGAGATGTTCGAGCATTCTTGGGTTTCGCGAACTTCTACTGACGATTCATCGAACACTTCGCTAAGACAGCTCGTCCTCTGAACGACCTCACCCGCAAAGACATCTTGTTTAACTGGGGAACTCACCAACAAGAAGCCTTCGACTCTCTCCGAACAGCCTTCACATCTGCTCCTATCCTTACACTCTGATCGCCAGACCATCCTACCCGTGTTGAAGTAGACGCATCAGGCTTTGCAACGGGCGGAGCCCTGATGCAGATGCTTGAAGATGGCCTTTGGCGTTCCATTCAGCGTCTATGCAGCCAGCAGAACGAAACTATGAGATTTATGACCGAGAGATGTTAGCTATCATCAAAGCCCTGAAGGACTGGCGAAACTTCCTGGAAGGACTGCCACAGCCATTCGAAATCATCACAGACCACTCCAATTTGGAGTTCTGGAGAACGGCACAAGACCTTAGCTGACGACAAGCGAGATGGGCCCTCTGGCTATCACGCTTTGATTTCAAACTCATACACCGGCCTGGCAAAGCGAACACCCAAGCAGACGCTCTCTCTCGCCTACACCCTCATCAGGTGACAGACCGAGAAGACAATCTAGAAACCACAGTACTCAAGCCAGAGCATTTCATGAGACTTGCTGCTACTACCCTAGTCAACCCCCTAGAAGAACGAATCCGACAGGCATTGGGAAGAGAAGTAGAAGTCCTAAAGGGACTAAAACAGCTGGAAAAGGATGGACTGCAGCGACTGGCAAATGGGTTACCCAAATGGGAAGAGGATAACAGGCTAGTGTATCACAAGGGTCGAGTCTACGTCCCTCCAAATGAAGAGCTGTGGAAAGCGATAGTGGAGCAGTGTCACAATGAACTGTCAGCAGGACACCCAGGACTACACGGGACACTCAACTTGGTAACCTCACACTTCTGGTGGCCCACCATTCGCTCTTTCATAGAGAAGTACGTGGAAGGATACAATCAATGTGCCAGGAAGAAGCTACAATGTCACCCACAAGCAGTGATCCAACCATTGGATGTGCCCTTAGGACTCTGGGAGGAAGTCAGAGTCGACCTCATCACGCAGTTGCCACCTTCACAGGGTTATGACGCAATCCTGGTCTGTACAGATCTCTATGGAAAACAAGTCCATACCCTTCCCTGCACGTCTAACATCACCGCTGCTGAAGTCGCTGATTTATACTACCAAGAAATCTTCCGCCTACACGGTCTCCCACTCTGTTTTGTATCAGACCGTGGCCCACAGTTCGTCGCCCAAGCCATGCGCTCTCTCTTGGACTGACTCGGGATCAAATCGAGCCTCTCCTCAGGTTACCGACCCCAGACGAACGGGCAGACAGAACGAGCAAACCAAGAGGTCGAAAAGTACCTGCGTCTCTACACAAACCATAGACAGGATGACTGGGTAGAACACCTTCCCATGGCCGAATTCGTTCTGAACTCCCGTACACACTCCGCACACAACATGGCCCCCTTCGAGGTGACCTATGGCTACATCCCCCTGTTCAACATACCAGTAGGACGTCGCACAGGCATTCCAGATGTAGAAGACCGCCTAAAGATTCTGAGAGAAGTGCGGAAAGACGCTGGAGCAGTGTTACATCTGGCTAAACAGCGCATGAAAGAGGGATATGAGGGAGGGAAGTGGAAAGGGCATCAGTTCAAGGTCGGAGACTACGTCTGGCTGAGCGCAGAAGACATCGACTTGAAGCTCTCGAGCGACAAGTTGGGTGACCGACAGCTAGGCCCATACGCGATCTTGGAGAAGATCAGCGACTTGGACTATCGGTTAGACCTTCCCGAATCCCTGAGTCGCCTACATCTGGTATTCCATGTCGGCAAACTGTACCCCTACAAGGGTAACATGGTGAACGGACTCTTACCCGAAGAGCCAGAACCAGTATACCTCGAAGGGAGGACGAGCCTGAGTATGAGGTAGACACTCTCCTGGATAGCAGAGTACGATGGAGGCGAATGGAATACCTTGTCAAGTGGAAAGGGTATGACGACGGCCACAACTCATGGGAACCAGCTCCGAACCTCAAAAAATGCGAAGCGGAAAATCACTGCATTCCACAAAAAGCAGCCCGAGGCAACGAGGATTTAGTGAGGAACGGCGTCTACTATCACCGGCTGCTTGCAGGCAACGCGCCGAACGACACGTCAGCACCAACTACATCTATAAAAGCAGGCCATCCCAGAACAAGGAAGCAGAATTCACAGAGTTCAACCACATCCTACCAAGCCAACAATCACTCGTACCCACCCACCACTATGTCTACTACCACCACTGCCCCCACTACACAACACTCGCCAATCGTTCAACCAACCAACAGAGGACGATGCTCAGGCCGACAATGTCGACTGGCCAAACACCATCAAGGACCACATGACAGTTGCAAACGCTGCACATGGAGGGGAAAGGATGATACGAACAGCCAGTGTATACTAGGAGTCGGGCATGGAGCGAGATGTGTTGCTCATCAAACATCCCTCTGGGTAGAGCACAGAGGGAATCTTGGATGGGGAACCAGCACAGTATGGGGGGCGCACATTGCTCAAGAGATTGAGGATGATGACGGTGGATGGAATGCACCAGGTTGGGGGGATGGATCGGGTTGGGGGACTACAGCCAACATCACCAGATGGTGGTCTCCAGACCCGCGGCCAAACTTACCCGACTACTGGCCGGGGCAACAGGGGCTGGACACCCGAATCCGCGATCAATGGAAGAAACAGTGGACCGAGTGGCTTCCAAAAGTATTCATCGAGGACAATGAAGTTTAGGAGGGGGGGTAATGTCATGAAGTCTATATTTGGTACTATTTATTTCCTTCTATCTCCGCATCCGCGGATCTCCATACCACTCCTTGGACCTTTACACCTTATGACTCACCTTATGACTCATGTTCCACATGCTACGTACCGGACCTTTCATTTCTCCGATACGGCTTAGCGTATAGCCGCTCGTACAGCTTTCGTTACAGCTTTACTCCACAGCTTTCCCTTTACATATATACCTTGTAGCCTGACACCTGGTTTCCCATCTTGACCTCTTCGTCGTTGGGACCAGGTGTGTATTCCCCTTTGTTATAGTCTCTGTCACCTTTGCTAACGAGCACTATAGTTCTAGTTCTTACTGTTGCTTGTTAGGTATTTAATACATTCTTCGTCGTTGGGACCAGTTCTAGTTCTTACTGTTGCTTGTTAGTCGAGTCAAGCCCCTAGCTCCTCGTTATTGCTATCTAAGCGCTTGCCTCTTTGTGACAGGACTCGTGGGATGCATTGAAGCAGGATTATGATGCAAAGGACCCCCTCACTGAAGCCAGCTTGGAAAAGCAAGTCTTCTCCCTCACATGCACCAACCCAGCTAAAGTTGGTAAACACCTCAACAATCTCATTACTATCATGGACGAACTAGCCAAACGTGGAGTTTCCATCCCTGATTCCCAATTCAAATTGGCCATCATCTCTTCTACTCCCAATATGTATCAAGCCACTGTCAAAGCCCTCTGTTAGGAACCAAACAATCTCCCAACGCGACGATGAAGGAGACAGGTGACCAAGTAACAAGGAACCAGATCACAGCCTCGACCAAACGAACAGCCCCAACCAAAGATGGGACAAACAATACCAATGATCAGGTAAATACTAATAATGATGGGTCAAATACCACACTGCCATGAAGGAACAGCCTCGGATGTATGGATCTTTCCGAAGCGAACAATAGGAGTAGGAATACGGGGGACAAGACCATAAAATGATGTGTTGACGAAATGTTTAGGAGAAACCCGATAGGATAGGTTATGTGAGGAAAGGCAGTAGCAAAGCTATGAGCAGTACACTGCCCTTCAGTTAATACAAATTTTTAGGTATAAATACTCACTGGAGACCTTAAGTCTCCAGTCCACTATTTTGTCTAACTATGTACTTATTTGAATATACTGCGATTATACAGTATACTTGTCTCTATCTGACTATTAGCGGGGCCGTTGAGGAGTCGACACACCACTTATCATTGTTTGATAAACTACGCTACTTCTATATACCGAAATCACTTCTATATTAACCCTCGAACCAAAGAACTCGCCAGCGAATCAACGACTGTATTCCCAGCTTACCAATAAGCTTTTTAACTCGAACGCCACCAATCACCCCTATTTGTGTAATAGCCATTGAGCTGCTAAGCGGTCTTGCCCCTCTGATCTAAGTATATGTATCTTTTAGTTGGGTTACTTAGTATTCCTATTACTATCTAATACCAGCTTTGTACGTATCTTAACACCCTCATCACTGTTTACAGAGAAGAACCAAGCAAGTTGACACCAGAAATGTTGATCGCAGCAATTCACGCAGAAGCTCAAGGCAAGAACTTTGCTTCTAGCTCCAACAAATTACAAGAATCTGTGAACTACTCCAATGACAACTTCCAAGGCAGAGGGCATGGCAGATTCAGGGGAAGAGGAGGAAGAGGTAGAGGAAATAGCAGAGGAGGCCAAGGAGGATCATCATTCAGAGGTCAAGGAAATTTTAGAGGAAGAGGCCAAGGTGGAGCAGGAGGAAATTGGCAAGGCAACAACCAAACAAGGGAAGAACCCAGCTATTATAATTGTGGAGAACTTGGTCATTTCTCCAAGAATTGTCTATCTAAGTGCATGCAGCACACCAAGATGATAGGAATTATAGAGAAGACAGAAATAATGGGGAGAATAGACAACAAAGGAATGGAAAAGGAAGGGATACAGTGAGTAGTGCCAGAGAAAAGAACAAAGAAGATAAAGGAAGCTGGATGGCCATTGAAATTCCAGAGATCAAAGATTCTATTGATCACCCCACTATCGACTGCTCTGACATAACTGAAGAAGCAGCTTTCATAGCATCAGAACATATTCCACCAATTCTATTTGACTCTGGATGCTCATCCCACATGTCCCCACTCCGAGATCAATTACGAAACTATCAAACTATTCCCACTCGTTGAATCCAAGCCGCTAACTCCAATACATTCACATCCCAAGGGAAAGGCACTCTACACATCGAGACAGTTGATACAAAGGAGAAACCCCACTTCTTACCTCTACACAACACTCTCTACTGTCCAGACATGCCCAACACACTAGTATCACTAGGCAAATTGGATGATGCAGGATACATCATTCATATCGAAGGAGGGATTATGGTTATCTCTAAACAAGGTCATAATGTCACTCACATTCCAAAAGTACATGGGCTTTACCAAATCATTGAACATGAAAATGCTTATTCTGTCACCAATCACACCCTATCCTTATATGAAGCCCATTGCGCTACCGAACACAATGAAGTTAAAGGACTATGTCTTGATCTGAACAGAATGGAGCAGATTGAATGCATTGTATGCATGTGTGCTAAAGGAGCTCGACTTGCTATCCCAAAATTACGTCTTACTCCACATGCCAAGAACTTTGGAGACAGGATGCACATGGACATTTGGGGACCAGCATCAGTTAGAACCATCAATCATCAGGAGTATTCACTCATGCTTATTAACAATGCCACATACTGGCTAGAAACCCCTCTACTGCGCTTGAAAGATGAATCATTCACCTAATACATCATCTTCCAGACCACCCTCAAAACCCAATTCAACATTATCATCAAAATCCTACAGTTGGATCAAGGAGGAGAATTTCTAGGAGGAGAATTTATGAAGTATTTGGAAGGATAGGGAACAGAGAGAAAACTCACAGTACACGATACTTCAGAACAGAACAGTATTGCAGAAAGAAGTCATTGTACACTTCTCAACACTGTCCAAGCTATGCTCATCTCATCAGGTTTACCAAAATGGTTATGGGGCATGGCAATGCTCTATGCAACCTACATCAGGAATCACACCCCCCACAAAGCTATCGACATGAAGACTCCCTATGAGAAACAATTCAGAACTATCCCAGACATCTCCAATCTTCACCCATTTGGCTCTATCGTTTACATCAAATGCACTCCAAAACCCAACAAATTGGAAGATCAGGCAGTTGAACGACGTTGGTTAGGACCAGAGAAGGAATCCCAGGGTTATTATATCTATTGGCTGAAGAAGAAATTTATCACTGTTGAATTCACAAATCAACCAATCCAACTCAGTGAGGAGGAGGATAATGATTTCATTTGGAACAAAAGGTCCCTGAGTTGGATACAGTTGATCCCATTATCAAAATCACCAAGCCCATCACACCTGAGATCATCATTCCACCTGAAATTGTCACAGGCAGAAGACCTATTACCAGATCTATGATGAAGAAGACAGGAGGAGTAGAATCAGCCAATTTGCTTACTGCTAGTCTTGCTCAGGTTACATCTGAACTTGAAGCTTATGACCCACTATCAGTTGCAGAAGCAAAACATCAACCAAATTGGCCCCAATGGAGATGAGAAGGCATAAGGAACGAGGAACATTCATTCCAGTTTACGCACCATCAGACGCCAACATTCTTACTGGAAAATGGGTTTATAGGACAAAGAAGGACAAACATGGAAAGGTCAAGGAACATCGAGCACAACTTGTTGTGCATGGATAAAACCAAATCCTGGAAGTCGACTACTTCCCAGATGAAACATTCGCATCAGTTGCCAAGATGACATCAGGACGCATCATTTTATCCATTGCAGCATATTGTAACATGGAAGTTCACCAAATGGATGTCAAATCAGCATACCTTTACAGCAAAACTGATCCCAATGAAAACATATTCATGAAACCATCCCCCGGCATCAAGATGACAGGTGTCAAACCTGGTCAAGTACTCTGTCTTCAATTAGCTCTCTACAGACTCAAACAAGCTGGATGCTGTTGGTATCTACGATTTTGCCAAATCATGAAGGAAATCAGACTCACACGCTCTAACTTCAATCATGCCATCTTTTACCAACTTAATCCATTCATCATTCTATTCATTCATGTTGATGACATGACATTGGTTACCAATACTATGGCAGATATGGAGAAGTTAAAGAAGATTAAAGAGAAGGTAGAAGTTACAGATGCAGGAGAGTTACATTGGATGTTCGGAACTGAGATATGCAGGAATAGGCAGGAACATACATTCCAAATGTCACAACAATCCTACATCGACTCCATCATCACACGTTATGGTTTCACTGACACCAAACCTGTCTCTATACCATTCAATCCACATACTCGCTTATTGACATCACAAAGTCCTACTACCATCAAGGAAATTGGCCAGATGCATGACAAACCATATCAAGAAGCTTTAGGTGCTTTACAATATCTATGTCATGCTACACACCCAGATCTCGCCTATCCAGTCTCACAACTCACCTGATTCACTCATAATCCAGGCATCACACACTGGAACACTTTACGACGCATATTTGCTTATCTTAAATCAACAAAGGATCATTGGCTAACTTATGGAAAGCAGATGGACATTATTCACTGATCCTATTCTTATTCATTCAGACAACCAATTGGCAATCGCACTCACTAAGGATGAATGTTATCATGCTCACACCAAACATATTGACATCTGTTATCACTTTATTTGCTACGTCATTGAAGGCAAAATTTGACATTCATATTGCCCTACCAACAAAATGATCGCTGACATTTTCACCAAGGCTTTACCATCTCTTAAAGCCAAACACTTCACTTTGTCTATGGGACTCACAGAGGTTTGAGGAGGAGTGTTGGAATTTTGTATTGACCTATACTTACAACAAACAATCTTATCTTTCTCTCCACTTCATTAGTATACATGATCCACTTGTATCCACATATGCACCACCTACTTTCTGTTATACTCCATACTTACACCATCTCTTACATTGTTGACTCCAAACTGATATCAGCTTTTCTCCACTGTGTTATATTTACAGACTCGTGCAGCCACAGTAGCTAACAGTATAAATACTTGGTAGTTCACTGTCTATACCTCTAGAGCCGCAATAGTATTCATCACCTCACTTGTTTAACAAGTGTCCTCATATCTATTTATTCTCATAGCATTTGCATAGATATCATCCTGAGAACAAGGACAGTTATATCAGTCCAATTGGATATCTCTGCTGGTAGTATACAAAGTACTACCTATGTATCACTGATCTACATAGGACACAAGTATGAGGCTGAGCCTTTGACCATGTCCATGGTATCAACCTGCCAAAATTCACGAAAGGTACCAGGTAGGAACCTGTGTAAAAAGTCCCAGCCAAAGTGATGTACTCCCAGTCACTTGTGGAAATTTTCCGTGATTGTTCACATGTGTGAACTTGTTAAATTCAGGCCAGTTCTCGGAGAGTTGAACCTGCAAAAAAAGTTGACTCCAAACCTAGAGTTGACCTGCAAAAAAAATTGATGCCACTGACAACTTGTAAAATTTTGGACACTGGATGTGCACTTGTGTGAAATCTCAAGCATTGTCAGGACTTTCAAACTTGTAAAATTTCTGCCTCAAACCAAACCTGTAAAATTTGATTTTCTGGACAGTATTACTGCCATAAAAATATCTCCGGACTTGCGGAAAAATTTCGTAGCCTTGCGGACTTGCGACCTGTACAAGTACCTACAAGCGGCCGCCAGTAAATTGCTATTTTCCTGATGATCTCGTCCTTTGAGGTGTGTCTTCTATCTTGTACATTTTGTTTGTCCTTCCCCGACTTGCTCTGACCATTCCTCTCTCTGAAGATAAATACCTACCTAGAGGTTGGACCGTCTGTAGACAAGGGAGATATAATATTGAGGTTCATATCCCAATCTGTTCAATGACTATGTTTTTTGGTTTGATTTTCCCCTCAAGAATGCCTTGCATCTTTATTTATATGTCCCTGTGGAAGCTGTATATCAGGAGAGACTCTGCTAAGTAGTGACTTTATTATACTTAGCGTCCAATATTATACATAGCTTCCTGCTTCATCTATCCTTCCATGCAGTAGGTATCTTAACAATTTACTGTTGTATCTCAATGCCAATGTCCTGTCTCGGCAGCTATCAGCAAAGAATATAATGTACAACGTTAATACGATGGTTTGATATAGATATGAAGATATAACGACTCGGTCCAGGGGTATGCTATCAATCCTGCAGTAGGTCGGGGAAGTTGTGAGATGACTTGATCACGAAGGTAACCTTGCAATGCCAACGCGCACGCTCCAAATTGTCAATTAAAAGGTTCAAATGATCTGATAGAATGAAGTTATGAGGGTGGTCTGCTTCGATCACTGGGTCTGGCTTTCGACTCGGCCAGTTGAAGCACGAAAGTGACCATCCAAGAATAAGGACTGGTTCATGATTCCCAAGGCAGAAAGTGAAAGCTGATGGATCTTGTGGTGTATCTGCTAAAGATTTCCGGCCGACTTTCTGAAGTTTAGCTGCATTTGTAGGGGAATTCGGGATGGGAGGGAGTCGTATGCAATCTGCTGAGCTTTTCGTAAGGAAGGAAAGGGTTTCTTGTGAACGAGATCCGAGGATGACTCGCAGTGCTCCTGTTCCACTCGTCCAAGGAGACCACCATTCGAGTTCATAGGCTTTGTATCCCGCGGATTCAAGCAATACGAGGCTGTATTCCTTCAATGCGGCCTTCTTCTTCCCACCAGTCATACCACAAGTCCAACGATACATGTCGTGATCATTCTCGGCAAAGGAGCATTGAACAATGTCCTTGTTCATCTCCTTGACAAGACTGATCAAGGTAAACCTATGCATAACCGAGTCTGCCTTCTCCTTTGAGGTTACGAGATCTTGCGTCAATGTGTCGATCTTCTTCAATGATGTCTTTGTTCTCTGTTCATCATAAAGAATAGGTACCAATTCTTTCCTTTGGCTTTCGAATTTGGTGAGGGTGGACTGGATCTTTCGTACGTCGCCCGGAAACTTTGCCAAAGCAGGATGAAGTAGACATGCCTTGAGATATGCGTACATGCCCCTCATGGTGTGAGCTTTCTTGAACATGTCTAGACGTACGTTGAGCCGTGGAGAGAGCTGGGAAGATTGCAGAGTGCTAAGAACATATGGGATGAGATTAGTTTGGAGTTCTTAGGATGTATCAGAATAGAATACCTATAATGATACAATAGTGCAATTCGAGGAGCACCAGTCGCCTTTGCTATGAGATTATCCAGTTGATCTTTCGCTTCGGTGACGCTAAAGACTTTGTTGGGATCGACTGAACAACCATGGGCATCTATGACCACATTCAAGAGAGAAAATGTGGAGGACGTTTTCTCCATATCGGTAAACTTCATTCCTCCTTTGAAGGCATTCTCGACAAAAGCCTTCGCTTCAGTCTCATGGGATGATGTCACAGTCTCCTCGTTGACTCTGTACAGATAATATATCAATACCTGCTTCAATAGTAATACTAATGCTTCTACTCACCTGCAAACTACGATCATCCGGCAGACATATGCTTTCTGACACCCTGCAATGTAATAATCGCCGTATGTCTCCCTGAACTCCTTATCTGAAAGTTTCTCTAATCCCTCCTTCAACTCGACACTGTCCGGAATCCACTCGGGTTCAAAGTCGTGATACACCTTGCATTGTATGAGTAGCGTGGATTTAGATGCGTTCTCGGTCAGTATCGAAGCAACTCTGACGTTGGCTCCGACTGGACACAGCACGTTGACAGTCCCACCGACTTCGAGCTCGAAATCGTCTTGAAGTTCCCCAACCTCTCGCCACTGAAGACGCTTGACCACCATTTGCGATCTACCGGAATTCGATGACTTTCGTGACTTCCATCCTGGGCGTAGAGCGGTCCGAGGAATGAAGTCTCCTGTGAGCGCGTTAATACCGAATCCGAGTCTGAAGGTATCTGCCCATGGAATCTTGATCTGAGTTTCCAATGTCGTACTTGGGATCTGAGAGATATTCAGTCTGTAGATAAATCAGGTAGTAGGACAGAAGGAGCACCTTATATTGGGATTTTCGATTGTCGGAAGGAATGATTTCCGGTGGCTTCGAGGCAGATTCTAAGCTCCTCGTCCGGCGATGATTATTCTCAGGGGAGGTTTGAGAGTCATTTCGGGAGTGGGAGCTCTGGATTTAGTGCTTTTCTCCTTCACAGTAAGCGTATTGCTGTCTGATTTGTTAACGGGAGGAGACTTGGGACTTTTGGGGGTCGATTCTCGAATGAACTTGACCTTGACACGAAGCGCTTGAGGATCCTATGTAGATATGAGACGTTGAGTAGTGTATGTATTACTCTAGAAGATGAAAACGCACCTCAGATATACCCTTATCTTCTTTTGCCCCAAAAACAATCCTATCGCCCTCTTTGAGCTCATGCTTCACTTCTTTCACTAGAGATCCCCTTTTCGACTGTACCCAGGTTCCCTTCTTGGATCCTAGGTCGGATATATAAGCCTAAGTACTGCGTGAGGGTTGAGAATTGTAAATAGGCCACATTTACACTTACCTTTGACTTCTCAAAGTGTAATCGGCCGTGCTTTTCACTCATAGTCTTCGCATTGGGATCAAATAGTTTCCAACCAATGTCGACCGTATCTGAGTTTCCTTTCTTGTACAGCTTGACAGTTCTGGACTTCAGGTGCGTATCTTCGTATATGAACTCGACGCCTGAGGATATCCAATAGAAGTCAGTAATTGCATGAGAGGTTGAGCTCAACATACCGAGCATGGGAGGCGGAGTGGGCGGTTTATCATCTTTTGGCTTGCTCGGCTTTGGCTTTGGCTTTGGGCCCATGATCACGAGTAGGAAGCGGTTTCACAGCTATCGTAGGAGGGAGTATCGGTAGCGTGACAAGATAGAAGTTCGGGAAGGGGTTTCGGAAAGTGATGATTATAGTTTAGCTCCTTCTGTCGCTCGTTATGCCGCACGCAATACACCAAAGCGTATTATAGCCAACGGAAGGATATATGAGCTCGAAGATGGGAGGGGGAAAGAGCGACGTCTACGTCGCAGCTGAGTCATCTATGTGGACACCTTAAACGCCCATCGAAAACCCGTGATAATTCTAGCGTTGTATTGATGATAAATACGTGATTCCGCAGCTCGAAAAGAATCGGGCATGAGGCAACTACGTCCTCAGGCCACAAATCACCGCAAGGATCGAAACGTCGGGATATAGACAACGATCGGAGGAGGGTCTACATGCAACAAGGGAACGAGAAGCTATATATCAATGTAAGAAGAACGAAGGAATATGTGATGAACAAGCAATGTTGTCAGCTGTGGATACGGGGGAGTGCAGAACGTATTTAGGTCGTTGGGCTTGGCAGATGAGATATATATGAGGTGAGGGCGTACGTGGATCAAATGGAGTACGATCTAGTAGGAAAGATGAAAGATGAGGACGGCGGAGAGGTAGGTTGAGAGTGTTGAAAGGGGCTCAGGGCTTGGGACAGTGGAGAACGGATGCAAAACAAGAGACACAGGACGAGGAATAAACTGAAATTAGAAGAGAAACGACGAAAATGGCCAGTGAAGGGAAAACAAAGATAAGCGCAGCAACCCAAGCAAAACGAACACCAACGTGTATTGAGACCGACCAAATTAACAAACAGAATCCTCTCATCCTTCAGCCTCTCCTCTTATTGCACTTCCACCTGCCACCAGCATCGGGTCCAGAAGGAAAACGTATCGTGAAGCAATGTCGGAAGGAAGTTTCGAGTAGAAGAGGCGAGGGAGGGAGGTATACTCATCCTATGCGGTGGTTTGGGGTAGAGAGCGCAGAACGTCCCAGCGCATGAGATAGCATGGAATGAAGTCGATGTGGAAGTGGAAAGGGAGAACGAAGGGAAAAGGACAGGAACAGGCATAGTATGAGGGGAGTTATGCAAATAAAGCCCACAATCAGAGGTAACACCACACCATAAATGGAGGATGAACGAGGCGAGTCGATAAGGAAAAGCAGAAAAGTCGTGTTGGAGTCGGTTGAGGAAGGGGAGGAAAGACGCATACGTAAAAAGTCGTGTCGAGGAGGGGGGAAGAGATCTGCTCTGAGAAGACGCCAGCAAACTCGTCAGGCACAAACTTAGCTCTCAACAACATGAAGCACGGACCCTATCCTCAGACCCTGCTCCATAGCCCTGCAAGAATGACCTCGACATGAAACATCCAACCACCGCGGTTATTTCAAAATTTCAGATACGTGGTATAGATTTCAGTGGGCAGAGAGAAATAAGAAATTGCACAATGACTTCCGACAGTTATAAGCGAAGAATTTACAGTGGAGAGAGAGCAGGACCTTCCCATCGATTCTGCATGGGTGTTTGAAACTTGAGAGACGCGTTTATTTGGTTGTGTTGAGATCAAACGCCTTCGCCCTGGTCCTTCACCGGCGCCATGTACCGGCTACTTACTCTCATGCAAGCGGACGATTCCTCTTAAGTCATATTACTGTTCTGTAGCTGCTACGTGTATGCTAATGCTTCTTTCAAATTCGGCTACGTTTCGGAGAAAAGATGCACAAGTCAAGCATAGTATAGATATGTTCGAGAAAAGGGAATCCGACACGACGATTCCAGCATAACAATCATGTACCCAAGATCACACACCTCCACAGGTGGCTGCGCGTAGAGGGACTGCCTTACCCTTGTAGCACTGTATCTTTGGTATTGCGACTACGCAACGCCACCCCGCTGCGTCCTGCAGGGACCACTTGGCGTATATCTATCTATCTGCATCATTCTACGCGATAGCTAACGAGATCACTATGATATTCTTTATATATTTTACGACCTACTTATCGCTGGTACATAACCGAATCCCTAATGTGAGCGCAGCATCGTCATTATCATCTGGTGTTTCAGGTAGTAAACTAGCAATCGTCACATATCGACTACTGGACAAACATATAGTCTGGCCATCTTCATCATCTTTTCCTGTACTATGTTTCTATGAAAGGTCTCGTTCAGTCTTAATTTCCCAGTCAAACGGCCAATGAATACACAGACAGATCTGAACCGCCAACGCTGGAAGCCATCAAAGAACTGTTCACCAAGCTCAAGCATACCGACAACGTCAATGACAATCATTTCCAAATATCCCATCCCACTCACGCCGAAGCCGAACCAAAAGCCACCCAACCCACTCGTCATCCTCGCAGATACACCTCTGTTCCTCATTCCTCCATTCCATTCGTCCCCAAAATCGTCGGGCTAGCACTATCTGTGTGCCCTCCAGCTCTACTCGTACTTGCACTAAAGAGCCAGCGGTAACGGACAATCACTCAAGTGTTGATGAAGGAAAAGGAACACGACGTTGGCATTGCCACGGGACGAGCATGAGAGAGAGCTAGATACTGGAAAATATGGTGAGTAACGTCTTCGAGAGAGATTATCAACGAAAAACTTGGCACTCACCAGATCTTAACCTCTTCCATCTTGACCTGCAATGTCTACCTTGTCCTTCCTCATGTCCACCTCAACAACTCTCCTCACATCCTCGTACGCGTAACTCGATCCCACTCCCTCACTACCCGGTGACCGGCATCCACCTCATCTCATGTCTTCCCTGGTGACCTCCCAATACCACCCTCAACGTGTCTTCATAGTACCTCTGTGATCTAGTGCCTGATAACAGCCTCCGTCCTTGCGCGCTATGCTAAAGCCTCCCACCAGTGATACCTGGTTCCTCTATCGCTGATGAGAAGACCGAGTGAAAGATGGATATGAGGAAACGATGAAGAGGGGATGCATATTGTGACGGAGGACGTGATTCTTCAATTCGCCAAAAGTGGGAGTGATGAAACAAGAAATAATGAGCGAGTAGGAAGTTGGGCGATGAGAAAGCATTGGCTCCGTGGGGCTGATGTTGGCGACGGAGACATGACCCATACCTCGCTGGACCAACTCCTTTTCATGCATCCCATACCCCATCTCTCTAGTCCTCCTTATATCGTCGTCTTTCACTATCGCTCCCACTCGTCTCTACTCAGAATTCCCCTCTGCACCTTCAGAACCTGACATCCTTCTCCAAAGCCTACCTCTCTTTCGACTCGCTAACACGCTCCTGTCGCTATCTTTTCTCCATAGGCTCAAAACCACGCGTAAACCAAAACCCTGAAGAGCCCACGCGGCCTTGCAACGTCGGAGTGGTAGACTCGCAGATGTCAGGAAGGTTAGGAGAGGGAAAGACGTGGAATAGTGTCAAGGAACCCGAGACTGAGATGACGAGAAGAACGCAGAGACAGTCCCAGGGTTCTGAGTCCGAGTCATGGTGCCGACGTCAATCATCCCCCTTTCCCACTACCCCTATCCAGTGCCTCTCTGTGACCCACGATCAACGTCTCCCGACCTTTCTCCATCATTTTCGCTGTCGATGCCTTTTCCCAATCTTCTCTCGTCATCCAAACCTCGTCCCTCAAGGTCAAAACCCTGAAAAGCCCATGCGGCCTTGCAACGACAAAGTAACAGTCTCGCAGAACGTCGGGAAGGCTGGGAGGCAAAAAGACGTGGATTGGTGTCAAGGAACACAAGGACTGAGATGACAGGAAGGACACAGAGACAGTCCCAGGATCCCAAGTCTTCGTCAGGTGCCGACGTCAATCATCCTTTACTCGCATCTTCTTTCCCACTACCTTGGCTCAGTGCCTCTCTGTGACCCAGGGTCAAGGTCTCCCGACCTTTCTCCACCACCTTCACTGTCGATGCCTTTTCCCATTCTTCTCTCGTCATCTAAACCTCATCCCTCATTATTGACAACGGCATATTTCGCCCTGCAGTGTAGTGGGGAAGGGTAAAGAGTGCTGCTAAATGGATAGACGACGAAACCAGCGACTTGAAAGATGGGAACGGGAAATCGAGGTTGTAGAGGTCTCAGAGCTGAAGGATGACGTAGCGAAATGCAGCACTTCCAGTCGCTGCTTCTAGTCGTCGTGACGTTTCGGCAATACGACCTGAAACTCTGAGGGAATGAGGCGAGGAAGTGGGATGAACCAATACAAAGGACATGTTGGCGTGGAGGGGATTTGAAGGACAACTGTTTCGTGAACAGTTGTAGAAGGGCGAGTGGAATCCGGTATTGCTGCTTCCTGTCATAATCTTGTAAGTATGATACTCTCAAACTTCCCTTCATACACACCTCTGAGCCCATATTCGACAGCTACATCGAGCACCGTTCAAAACACCTACGCCTAGCCCTTTCCACTCCCATCGTGGTCTCTACGTTATTGCCTGAGCCCCACGCTCAAGCAGCCGTCACCAAAGACCGTCTCGGTGCTTTCCTAGACCCCGCTCATTCCTCTTGCCTCGTCAACATATTGCCGGTGCAACGCCCTCCGGTGAGAGTTTATGCCGAGGACAAGAGTCACGGTAAACTCTTTGAGCTGAGGACGTGAAAGAGTGCGCAGGATCTGAATTGCCTTTGACAGACAAATAAGCCAGGACAGGGATGGGAAGCAAGAGGAGTTCTTGGATCGGAGGAATGCGATGCAATGCGGAAGAGCAGAGTTGAGGGAGAAAGAATTGAGAATCTTGTCATTCTCGTCGTAAACAACTCATATATGGCCATACTATAAGACTGTACCTGGAAACTCACCTATTCGTCGTTGTATGTTCCAAAGCTAGGGTGGCAGCTGCTATCACCATCAAGTACTCTTGGGCTCCCAATCTACGTCTCCATCTCTACGCGTCCAGGCTCCTCTCCGAGCTCGAGGACCAACAAGCCCTTCAGCGTCTCGTAGCACGTCTCTGGACTTTTGTGGCCGTCGAACTATGTCTCGCGGAAACCTTGCTTTCCCGATCTTCGTCGCTCTAGGTCTTCGAACGTCTTCATAAGCTATATTAGCGGATATATATGTCGAGGGTATGGTTTTCGTATACATCGAGACGTTGAGAAGGGTGTCGATTGACTTGAAGTCGTTTAGCTTGAAGTAAGTCTGCTAATGGTTATCTTTAACGAGATACATGTCCTCCTCCTCATGTTGTGTTGGCCGGGAATTGCGTCTTAAATTTCGAGTAGACTAAGTCGTCAGGAGCGAGAAGCGACGGGCGTGGAGGACGGAGTGATGGAGAGAAACCGGCTGCTATCGTTTTCGTGGTCAGCATACTAAGTATTAAAAGCCAAGTCTTTTGACATACCCTTCATCCTCTAGACTTGCTCTGAGCCGCTGACACCCACTGCCGAGAGTTCAGATGTACCAAATCCAGGCCCAACCTCAAACCTCGGCTGTCCATTCAATGTCAACGGTCCATGTCTACGGACGAGTCTCCGTTCAATAGAAACCTCCCTAGTCCCTTTCCTTTCGTGGTTTCTTCAACGTCGGAATCTGTTGCCCAATGTCGCAGTAAGTCCATATCCATTATCACAATAAGACAGTAATTACTCACCATTCACGCTCAACACCAGCCGTCCTCCATCAAGGCATTCTTCTCCTTTCGTTTCCTCGCCTTATCCTTTACTGATGGCTGGGAAAGATTAGAAGTAGCTTTGAGAAGTGTAGGGGAGCGGAAGCGTCGACGAGATGGAAGTGAGAAGAAAGCGGTTTGCCGGATGGAGTTACCAGCTGATTTACTCATCAGGTGATAGGCATGACCGACGCGATGGCATCGGGACGCGTCGCTTTTTGGCCGAACCTAGGCCTGTATTTGAGAGGTGTTTGAGAGGATATTGGGTACTATCCTCGAGTAAAATCTCCATCAATGGATTGGCTTGAGCTGTCTTCCTGGCATTTCCGCTACTTGAGACTTTAGAGCTTCAGATATTATCCGATTTGAGATGGTATACATTCAATTCGCCCAATTACCTAGATAAGTAAGATAAATACATGATAATAGTAAGGATACGTGCAAAGGGAGTGTGAGGTAGTACTAATACTGCAGATAATAATAGAATAACAATGCCCAAATGAAAATCGCATACTCCAGGAAATGCCAAGATACAACAACTATAGCGCCGCTCTCGCTCCTTCACTCCTCTGGCTCGCCAGAACACCCTTGATGACTTGCTTAAATCCGTCTATCGCTGCAGAGCAAAACATATCCCAACCTTCTGCGTTCTGATGCCTCTTCGAACCCTGCGTATTCATCACCATTGACCCATTGTACTCCCATATCGTAACAGTTACAGCAGGCGTATTATGAGAACGTCCACCCACTGCCATCTGAGGAATAAGGTAAGGGGGTTCGGCATCGGTGCCCATCTTTGACTTTTGGTAAAGAGGGCTGAAGTCTCTGTAGAGACCAAGACGTTCCATGCTGCCAATAGATGATGGGATCATTCCAAGAGGTTTCGTACCCATCATGGCGTCTGCGCTGACGGTGCCCATGAGAGGAGCAAACTGTTCTGACATGACTGCGGATTTGTGGAATAAAGATGGAGGTGTCTATACAGCGAAGCTCAGTCAATCAAGAAAAGTTACAAAACCGTTATGGACTTACTTTAGCAACAATTTTCAACAAAGCTTGTGTGTCCTGGATCACGTCCACCCAGAAAGCGGATGGATTGCTGTACCATGTTCTGTGTATCTTTCCGTCTTTAATGGTGAGGCATTTACGAATGGCGGTCATCGAATGGTATGTAGGGACCATAACGTTGAGAATTCCACCGGAAGTACTCGATCCATGTAAGGTTTGATATCTGGGGTAAACGTAACCTCGCTAGAATTATTGAATTAACGAAAGGCAAAGAACAAGATTGAAAAACCGTACCATATCGACTGGATTGATTTGGATACACCAAACTTCTGCTTTATACCAATTCTCTTCCACCAGCGCCATCATCTTTGGAGAATTCTGCTTCTTCGCCTCAGCAAGCAGCATTCCCACTGCCTTCTCGACATCAGCCAAAAGCAAAATGGAGTTTAGCAGCACTGTCAGTGTGCATTTTGCCTTGCTACAGGCCAGCGTGATGGCTCGAGTATCGGTTTGCGAAAGAGCGATTTTATTCAAGAGGGAGTCACCATATAACGATGTTGTGTCGGTGGAGATTGGAACGACTGTCGATGGGAAAGGTTGTCTATCGAATTGGACCTTTGTGGTTGGGAATGGGAAGGGAAAATGAGCATACACTGAAGGTGATGATGAAGTCCGGTTTTCACATACCAATTTGGATGGATCTGGGTTTAAGACTGGTTCCGTACCAACGTCCGGCAGTAGGGTTGTGGCGGCTGGAGTGAGCTTACTGATTTCGTCGCCCCATGGGTATCTTTCAGGCGGCACATAGGTGGCCTTTTTTGAGTCCTGTTCGGTCTTCGTTGAGTATGTGAATAAAAGCATGATTGAAGCCAACGAACCTGGAATTCTTTCGTGACAAGTTTCATATATAAATCAAAAAGGCTGAACACTCCTCTTGCGTCGGCCGTCATATGCGGAGCAGAACTCCTATCAAAAGGTCCTCCGTTAACGCTTTCCCTCTTTGACTATAAACAGAAAGAATGCTTACATGACAATCCAATGCTTATCATCAGCCCCCCACGCAATATGCGACTCCATCCCAAAATGTCCCTCACTCGGACGCCAAAAGTGGTCTTTCAACCACATCTCCCACTCATCGAAAGTACGGACCTCGTCACGCATCATGAGAGTGTCATCTGCCCACTCTTCAAGATTCTGAAATCCATTTTGAGTCATTTTGCTATTCCTGCCAATGATGTCGTATGAGAGAAGGAATGCATTGGGTTCGGGGTCGTCTTTGATAGAACTGCAACGATACGCCATCCACGGTGCTTGAAAACGGAGCTTCATCCAAGCAGCACGAGCATGCTTGAACATTTCTGGTTGGGAGACCGACTCCTTGAACTCAAGGATACCGATCCCGTATTGGTGCATGTTGCCATCGGAGTATTGACTGCGAGAGCATATAAGAATCAAACACGGGTTAAGTTGAAAGACATCTCTACACACCTAGTACATGCAGAGGACCTTTCTCTGCCATGTGCACGTCTGATGTATTGTGTACGGTCGGGTGATAGTGTGAATTCCAAGTGCGAGTGTGGTAGTTGAGGTTTTTGAAGCGAGCGTTGTTCGACGAGAGCAGCCATGGAGATGCGGAGGGCTGGGAGGATAAATAACAAAAACGGGCGGGGAAGTTAGTGAACAACATTCCTAGTAGATATGCGCATTATATACCTGGACAACCACTTCGCGCCAGAATTACAGCGCCAGGGCTATATCAGCTGAACCTGACGAATTTCCGGTGTATGAAACGAATTAAATGGAGATGCGAATAAAACGGCGTACCGGTATACTCTGTCATCAAACTTGTACACAGCAAAACAGGCACAGTTAATAACTATGTAGTGACATGATCACCAGTGGCGCGCACGATTGACGAGTGTGGTCTACCTGACTTTCGGAGCTAATAGTAAGCCAGTTTCAACGATCACCGACGCAAAAGTGAAACGCACATGCTGTCTATCTGGAACAGGAGAGACCGAAACGATGAAAACTTGGGAAGAGAACTCCGAACCCTCCGTATGGGATACTCAGCAAAAAGTCTACATAGCCTGTACAGAACACGGTTATACTATCTGAGAGCATCAGGCTGAGTCAAGGTTAGAGGGCCGATGGGAGCTAATCTTGCATTGCGCAAAGGTTGGCAAAATAGCAAGCATAGTAAGTAATAGACAGTTCTCCCGACAACCACTCCATCCGTGGTCCAGTTTGACGCATAGGGGCATATGCTGCTTTGAGAACTTCATCCGAGTGGGAAGGGAGATATAGTAGCCACTAGCCACCATCAGTTGCATCCTCAACTTCTGCAACCCTTGCAGCGGCCGCTCAGGCAGGAACACTCGATTTCTGACATTTCCAAATATAGCAACTTTTTGAATGAGAAATGTCAAACCTTCCTGGAGCGGCCGCTCAGATAGCATTCACAGGAACACTTGCTTCTAGATATGGATACTATCCGTTTATCTGTCTATTTAGCTATCTTGCTCGATTTCTGGCATTTCCAAGTATGTATAGCAACGTTTCACGAGCAAGTCAGAGAAAAATGTCAAACCCGTTGTGACGCAGGCTTTTATCCGGTTCGCAGATCACGACAGCAGAGGCACTACATAGCACTTAGCAGAGTCACAATTCACGAAAATCAAGCCAAACAAGCAGTAGAATACTAGCTACTCCATGAATGCTCACCACTGTGCCAGAGTTATTCCACCAGCAAGCACTAAAATTTTATCTGACGCAAGCGTCTTCGCCGCTCCCTGTAGTGAAAAGACAAGAATTTGAAGCGTCCGCCACCATCGGGCGGTTTGATAATCACAGTGACCTTACCGTATATTTTCCTAAGAAACCGATTTGTACCGCTTCTGTATAGCTAAGGATCCTCGACTGGACGGTTCCTGAATTGTCATCTCCGTCCGTCCTCGGGCTTATACATACTCTACAGCCAGTCAAGCCTGATAAGCAGGATTTTTTGCTATCCAGGACGGATGGGGAGACTAGACTCACCCTCACCCACACACGGTGACTGGCCGGATCTCTGCCAGTGCCAGGCACGAGAGACTCCAGCCAGGTCAAATCACATGCTCCGTACCAGTCACAGATAAACCCGTAACGCAAAGGAAACGCAGCTTCCTGAGCTTGATGAAGTCGCTGCTGCCAAGTATATAGTGGCGGCACCAAGGACATCCTCAGATGACGTGGGAATGATAGAAATTGTCATTAGAATGTTCATCGTCGGGAGGCTGATCAGCGACCTTGTACATCACTCTAGTGATCGCTGTTACTGTAGGCTGTCTACGAGAGACTAGCGACCTTGATAGTAGGAATAAATGAGATCAACAAGAGATCAGCATTAACTTTGATGCATTGAATAGCCATAACATTGTTCCCTCAGATATAACGCCGACCAAGAGACCAAGAGCCAAGCCAGACAGAGCCAGACTAAGCATGGCTGTGACCCGGCAGGACGCGGTTACCGAAGGTGAATTTTCCGGAGATCGTGAGTAACCTGTCGACGGAAAGTGACCAGTGCGGAATACGAGAACCCGGTCGACATAGTCACGGAGAAACGTCTTGGTGAGCGAGATACTAAGAAGTGAGCCAGAGCTCATGGGGTCATTGGCGACTGGGACGGCGGAAAAAACTTGGGAAGTGATCAAAAGTTGTTGCGGCTGGAAAGGAATATTGGCATGACACTCGTGAAGAATTGTTGTCCGAGTACTGTAACGTACATCGAGGTACTACATAAACGATATCGAATATTGAATAACGACTTCCATGGTCCACCAGTCGACCAGGTGGGTACCATCACACGGTCATTTTTCGCTTGAGGGGGAGAGGAGGTGGAGGAGTCTATTACCTGTTTTGGACCAAGAGAAGACCTAAACAGCTCCTACAAGTAACAGTTTTTGGATCATTAAGCTCTCGTTGAAAAGGTCAACACGAAGGTAAAGAGAAGTCGTTGGATTTGCGCGTTGTAACGTGCATTGTAATATTCGCTCAGGATACTGCGTTATCGGAAAGGTAGGGCTGATATATTGTGAACAGTGAATGGCGATTACGAGGCTGAGTTCTTTACACTGCGATTCTGCATGTGGCTATGTCTATTTTTGTTTCGATTTTTCCTCTGATCTATGATCTATCAAGGCTTTCTGCCCCTGACACTGGTAAGATTTCTCCCCCTGTTGACTTTTCCGTGTTATTTCTGACGTATACAGGCTCTACCACTCCGTCAACCTGCTCTTTTCTTTTTTTTTTTTCACCACCATGAAACCTGTTTGCACACATCTCGTTTGTTGCAGTACTTTCTAATCTTGGTTTTGTCCGCACTTGGCAACGATCACTTTGATTGCAACACCGCCGCTTTGGAGACCTTTTCATTGTATCCTCTTTCTGCTTTTGTATCCAGTTTTGGCTTAACGCGGCGGCGTCTGTCTGCAAAGACTCAGCGCCCATTTGAATCTTTCTCATGCAACGTGGTATGTTTATCACAGCTCAATGTCTTACAATAATCATGGCTCCAAGTCGTACGATGTTTCCAGCTCGACGTTGCATATCAAACATAACTTGAAGCTGTTTCTTTCCTACTCTCGGACGTTTTCTACTTCAAGTTGTCTGGACATGTCATACTACGCTGACACCCTGACACAGTGTGTACTTTACTTGTACTTTACCATACCTGTGGGAGGGGGGTTTGGTCTTCGCAGAAAGAAGTTCCATAAAATAATGTATACTTTACCATGGTTGAGCTCCAGCCTCGTACTCGCCACGCCTCGGCACTGGCCCACACCCCCTTCATGTTTCTACGACAGCGATTAGATTAGTACGCATACGGTGAAATGAGCCATTGAGAACTCCGTGTGTTTGAAGAGCGCAAAAATAATAATTACCACCTTCCCCCTTGACCACCTGAACCTCAAAAGCTTCAGCACAAAACTACGAGACGATGGATATTGGCTTGATATTGGCAGCCTCGACGTGACAGCTTTGTCACATAAGTCACAGCTACCGGCAAATCATCCGGCAATCTTACTCTTTTTTCTCCAACTTCCATCTCGTTCTCGAGCAATGAACGTCCATCTTCACCACAGCGGCAAAGCCCTAAGAACCCGTAGAGTCCCTATTTGATTCAATCTCAGGCTCAGACGACGACCAGACCCCCGACACTTGGAGCTATTTACTGTTTTCTGGCGATATGAAGATGAAGGAGCTGTGGGCCACCGCTTCGCGTGCAGTAACGAGGCCCAAGTAATCAGTTCATGGATGGTGAGCAGCGATGAGTAAGGGTGAAAGATGATGAGCGTTGCAGATCACGCGTCTTTGCGGCAACGGCCGATGACCGGTTACGGTGATCAAATGGCACCGGGGACCGGTGGAGTTATCGAGCATAGCCACACGCAGAAACGTCAGGTTATAAGAACGAGACCCTAAAGGCTCGTAATCCACGATTCCACTTGCTTTCGACGATACTGCGCTAGGAAGTGTTGAAGTGTTGAGGTATGATAAAGAGAAGTCTGAGCTGGTTTTGGACGATATTGGGTAAGGATTGAAGCGAAAACGACCCGAGAAAGTGGATTGGAAAATTTCAATTGGATGAGGGTCCTGGGTGATGGTACGTGTTGTTCTTGCTATAATTTACTAGGCTAATACTTATCCTGAGCAACCTCGCTTGAGCAGACAACCCGGACGCGGTGAAGAGTCTTACTTGGAATAAAGACCTCTTTCTTTCGGAAGAATACTTGGGTACTAGTCATCGAGGTTGATCCTCTTCCTCGTGAGTTCCTATCTTTTCCGATTCCTTCTTTCTCTCTCTTCTCTTTCTGTATAATTTTTCATATTTCTTACCCATCCTTTGTCTCGTTCATCTTTGACAGCATACGCACCACTCAACGACACCTGGTCAGACGAGACGTCGACATTCCTCCAGCTCAAATTCTATCCTTACTTTTGCCTTTATCTCTAACTCAAACACGACTTCACTACCACATAGAGACTTAGACCCTACAACCCGTATCAAGTTCGAACTAAAAAAGCTCACGCAAATCATTTTGAAGAGTGCAGAAGCTTTTTCCCTACTATTGCATTGTTGCCGTGTGGTAGAGGTTAGACAGGCGTGTTTGGGCTAAGGGTATGTAGGTAAGTCAGTCGTCCTTTCTTTGCGCTCTTCAAACTCACGCAATTCTCAGTGGTTGATGTCACCGTACGTCTATCTACTACTTAGTCGCTGTGGTAGAAATATCCTTCGCAATACATCAATCCTGCCCACTATACTCCCATAACCTTGATAACCTGAGCTTGATTAACGCTGACGTGTGGACGTTCCATTGTTAAAGCCACGGCGCGCTTCTCTTTCCTTTAGAGCTGTTCCGGGACTTCTGCCCCTCAATGATGCACCATTGGTGTACTTGGTTTCGAGGTGCGTTTCAATGCTGTACGATATTTCGTCAGGATCCTCGTACCATACCCCAGGTGTATGCTCTTTCTGCCGACACGCAACATCACTCCTCAGAAACCTCTCGTGTTTTCTCGTCGTCCCAGTCCCTTCTTACCCGCCAAGATGTCTCACCATGGGTATGTTTTCTATCACACTATACCGGGTTCGTTCTTCATCCACGCATAATTGGCAGCTTCTAGAACTTACCTTCATTACCTCCACCGTGCCACGTCACAGCCCATCCTCCATGCTTTTCAGATGCATATCTCATAACCTCGAAGGAGTTATCACATTAGGCAAGGAGATAGCAGAGAGTGGAGAGCATGACTGGAGAGAATCTGACACCTGATAGAGAAATGGTGCGTTCCACGCATCTGCCAGTCTACATAGTCGTCTGACTTCCCTTTTTTTCAGTCACCGTGTCGTGTCTCAATAATGCGTGGTGCTAGTACTCAATAAGGGATTATGGAGCGTAAAGTATATGGGCTTTCAGGTCACGTATTCACCAAAACCCCACTGTACACGTTCCTTTTCCTGAAATTTCTCTTCTAAACAGGCGGACCCGTGGTCACTTTTCCAGTTCTTGGTCCCAGCCCGGGTAATAGACTTCTCCTCCAGCTGTTGGTCAGACCACAGCTGCAGGCCTTCCATCCTCTCCTCACCAATAAACACTTAGGCCTCAAGCTGTGAAGTATTCTCAACTTTAACTGGAAAATGCCGACATTAATGACATGGGAGATGCTTTTGGATTTCGCGGGTGTCGAGGGTAAAGGTGCGTCTATATACGTTTCACTTAAATCTGAATCCTTAACCCTCATTTCGACTAGTCGCCGGCTCGGGTTAGGGGTAGATTTCCTGTATCAACGTTGTTTATAATGTTAGGACGCAAAATGTCAAGACCGTAAACCTACTCCATCGATGCAACAAGTCAGCTAGGCTGAGAGATGGCTCAAGGTCCAGATCTCTATGTTTTGCCGAAAGTTACTATACACATTGGCTGCGTTCATCATAACAGTGAGTCATCGGTCAACCCCTACGTTCCTCCGAGACTAAGTGAACGCGGGACCGCCTGATAAATCTATGGATATGAAATTTAGCGCTTGAATACTTAATTCCTTCTAGTCACCGTTCTCCACTCCACACACAGTGGCGTGCATCTAAACCGCAGCACTGTGGGCGTTTAGGAGTCTTTGTTAAACTCTGACCCTTTTCGGACTCTATACTACTCGTGCAATATCTCGGCTGGCGCCTAACAGCTCGGTCTCGAAAGCGGTCCCAAGTATAATTCACTTTGTTTTGGCTTCTTCAAGTGAGGTAGGCTCGTGTAGTGAATGCCATGATGTGGTACCGTTGTGGCACCGCCAATCCAGAGAACAAGTTCGTTGTTGCCATTTTAAGGCAGATTCAACATCTGAGCTCAAGGTTCGATGGCCTCATGCTTCGGAACGCCAGAATGTATTTGATATCTATCCCTGAAGATGTACTGACTCATAGTCATAGCTACTACATACATTGGGGTATATATTCCATATTTAGTCGTGAGTAGAGGTGGAGAAATGTAACTAAGATACACGTCGAAAATAATACACAACAACATCAGATATCATATCAAATCGGTATCAAACACCACTCGGAGTCAAAACTGGGAAGCCAAAGATCCTACTACGAGAGGTTGAGAATAAAATTCCTCCCTGTACTCGATACCCCCAAGAAACGCGTATGTCCTGCCAGGAAGTCCACACGTCTGACGCCTCCTTTTCGTTCCCGGTACGCCGCATAGTCATCACGAATCCGCTCATGCCTACGTTCATAAGCGGCGTTAACACGTTTCAGGTCGGACGGAGACCTGATAGCTCGATACTCCTCGCTCGTAACGGGAGACCGAAGAGTAGAATATATTGCATTGAGAACATCAGCCACCGTAATAAACACGCCATTCGAAGGTGTCACGATGACGGACCACCTAATATGGGGAATAGATAGAGTCATCGATGATACTGGAGGGTCAATGGCTGACTCCGACAGTGAGCGTGTGGATAGACGCGAACTGGAAAAAGCGATGGCATTAAGAGAAAGGCTGACGTCGAAATAGAGAGTGGGGTGGTTGGAGTAAGCTAGAAGGCTATGGATATGTGGGGCCCGGCTAGCGTAGGTGGAAGTTGGGTGTGGTTTATGAGAATACTCGGTGGTATATCGAGGGAGATGATGATGATCTTTCGAAGGCGTGCTCGTTGAGCTTGAGGTTGGGTAAAAAGTGGGAGCAGTGGCAAATCGGACGTGTTTACCTGGCATCACCAAGGGTTGCTTCAGAAAGTTAAGAGGGGGAGTTGAGTTGGGAGCTGGCAAGTGGACCAGGCTTCGGGGGCTTAAATACTGACAACGGAAAGCTTTATTCTTTAGCATGACGTCGACGTATTGGGTATAATTATTCGGGAAGGAGGAGGAGAAGGAGTGTATTACCCGGACTGAGACCAAGAACTGATACGTACTGCCGCGCTAATTTGATATCCTGTGGCCCGCAGATCCAAAATTTCACATTCTTTTGGCGCGCATTCCAAATGGGGGACATCAACCTTCTAAGAGTGAATGTCGGTCCCGATCTGTACATCTTTGCAATTGGGGACAGAACCGGTGGCGTATTTGAAATGTGGGGAAGGAACTCCCCGTTGATGAATGCTCTAGTAGAATGTGGCTTACAAGCTTTGAAAATTCCAGAAGATTGTATACGATCTACTGTCAGCACGCCCTTTATAGTACTGCAGTGGCGTATTGTAACCACCTTTGCAGTTGAAATGTTTTTGGGAACATGGGGGAACGAATTCGTCATTGATAAGTGCTGTAGAATGACTCATGTGGCTTATGAATTCCAGAAGCTTACGAACCATACGCAGGGCGACCTTTATCTATGACGTATGGGAACAAATTTTACCCAGATTAGTACTGGACGATGCGGCTTACAATGTGGCCTACAGACTTTGAAAATAGCAGACGCTTACGGTTTGCACATAGTATGACCTGCACTGTCGACGTCTATGCTGCAGAATGACATTTACAGCAGATCATCTACATTGGGATTCTTATTCTCTGAATCAATCACTCACATGGATCAAACCTTCAAGTCGTTATGCACGCGCACTATCAGATGTACTACGTCGTCTTCCTCATTTTTTCTCTTCTTTCCATTGCTTTCCAGCATGCAAGTTGGTGTAATCACTAGATGCAAACCGGATCTTATAATTTATTCGGAATTTATTGACGTCGACGGGTCCAAGATTCCTTGGTAAATTTCAGAGAACCATGTAATTTAGGTTGGATTTAAGCCCCAACTTTGTTAGAGTCTGGCTAAAAATGACTAACTTTAAGCTAGTCTCGAAAATCCAGACTGACGATACACAGATACTGTACTACCATGAAGGGAAGTTCAGTGGGTTTAGGGTGTGATGTTTTTGACATACAGTTCACTGAGTTCACTGGCCGATACAATGCGTGACGCATCAAAAGTTCAGTTCACTTTTGGTTCAGTCTACTCCTAGTTTGTAGCTAATCTGTACACAATAAATGAGCTCTTGAACCATCTCGAATCAAGCTGCAGTTCAAAAGAAGCCCTGGCCTCACTGGTTCAGCAGGACTATTTGTTTTCTGAAAATATTTTTACTGTTTCAATGTTGAATTTGCTTAGAATTCACTAGAATCTGCTCTATTGGGTCCAAGATACCTCTAGAAATCGGCAGAACAGCCAAAAAAAACTTTCTCTATTCCCAAACACATTAAAAAAGATCTATAGGAGGCGAAAATTCGATTTTTAGCTCAGAATTTGGCTGAAAAAAGGTCAGTTCGTCACGCAGTTTAGTCTTCAATGTGATGTGTGATGAACTTTGAAAACTGAACTGTTCGAAGTCCGTTGTGATGCGTGACTGAACTTCCCTTCATGGTAGTACAGTAGTCGTGTGTATGTAACTTTAAGCAGCTTATTTTTTCTTACGGTTCGAACTCGATTGTCCCCAGGAAAGCCGAGTACACGATCTATTAATGAAAATTTCCGTGTTTCAATGCGTTTCCCAATTCGTAAGGTAGGCAACTGACATCTACAAGACCGAAAGCAAAGCGACCACCTTGGGCGGCAATGCATATTTGGAAATAGACCTGTTACTAGGTCCCTCTGAATATCGAGATCGAAAGCGGAGCTATCCTTGTCGAAGAAAAGCTCCGCTTTAGATCAACTCTTCGATATACAGAAGGGACTGTCACAGGCCTAATTTGGAAAGATTTTTGGGCAAACATAAATGTCAAATTTATGCTCCATATTGCAGTTCGGCCTCAAATCGGTCTCATATGGAGTAGATCCGGGGAGCAAAAATGGCAGTAAAAAATCTGAAATTTAAGTTTGCACCGCAATGCCGCCCAAGGTGGACGCGTCTCGTAACTTCGCATCGCCTATCACCTGATGCTGATCTGCCAAATACGGCTGACAGGCAGTTTGAGCCGGCAAACTTTTTCTCCTCTCGCCTCCATCCTCGTTGCATCCTCGTCGACCCTAAAGTGGTTGGAAGCATTCCCTCACGCCCCTAGAATATCTCAGTCACCTGGAATTGTTATGAAGACGCATTCTACCAACTACTTCTTTGTGCTGACTTCAACGCCTGGAAGCCCAGAATCAACCTAGAATAGACTCTGAAGCTACTGGACGACCCTTTAACGTAGACTATAGGGGTTAGGGTGTAATTGAGACGTATACGGATCTTTTTTAGTGCATAGGTGAGGCATTACGGTTTTTCATCTAAGATATGCGCTCACTCCATTTTTTCATGACTTTTGACTAGGCCAAAACGGCGGCGACGATGGATGCTTTAAAGAGATTCTTGGGGCCGTAGAGATGTTATGGTCAAAGCTCAGAAGTCTCTTTGAGTGGACAGGCGAGATGAAGAAGACGGAGGTAAGTATCAAGAATATGATTATGAGAGTACGGATATACTGACGATAGGACCCCTTTCCCTTTTCAGCCGTATACTCTTACTCTGAAAGCGTTATCTGACTGTTTTTGCTCAAGGCAACCTCTTTCTCTTCGTACTATCTCCTTCACCCTGAATCATGTCCTCTACCTCCAGCAAAAGCACACGAGAAAGTTGAAACTCACTTGTTTCCTGCGCTGGCTCCACATTAAGGCCGTTGGCATTGGTTGAGTCAAGTCTGGTCGCATCTTGTCTTTCTTCTCCCCGACATGCTACTCACCCTTTGTAAAAGAACCGCTGATTTGGTTCGGGTTCAGGAGACTCTAAGATGATTAAGTAGTGAGAAAGGTACTGAATCAAGGCAAGCTTTCGCGTTACCGTGAAATACCAGGTTCTTGAGCACTTGGTGAGCACGCAGGCGTCAGTCAAGATCAAGAAACAGCACACTAAGCAAGCTTGCGCGTTACTAAGGATGCCGACTTACAATCAGTCAAGATGTAAGGTTCAAATACAGATGTGTATTGCGAGGTAGGATAAAGTTATTACAAGAGTACATACCAAGATACTTATATATGTAATTAGTGAGTCATTAGAACTATCTAGAATAGACGGAACTTTCATCAGAATGTTGTAGAAAAGGAAAGAAAGAAAGAGAAAACGGATGCCCGAGGCATGCCCGAAGCATCAATTACATTGCAAGTACGGTAAATTGAGACGTAGCAAACTCAAAGAAACAGAATACAAGATACTTACGTTGTTCCATTACACCCTTACACGCCTCAAGCTTGAGAGGTGGACAAATATTGGAGTACATGAGGGGAGACTGGGCGGAAAAGAAGAACGACAGAGCGACATTGGGGGGTCACTCAGGCTTAGGGTTACGCGGAAACGAAGTATATTGGGGAGGACTTGGCATAGATGATATGAGCTGTCGTTGATATAGCTGTGGAACATAGGCGAGGAAGTAATCCCAGGAATACTTAATACTTGGTGAGCGGTATCAGAGCTCAGAACTGCTTCAACTTCTTCAGCCTATGACTAAGAACCTTGACCAATTGATTTGCATGTCAGATTGGGATGACCTAGCCAAATCATCCCGAATGTATCACAACGAGAATCGCTTTAGAAGGTTACCGATCAAGCCTCGAATATACCATCTATAATGCTGGTCCCAACCTCAGGCCCAAGCTAGTTTGACCTCAACCTCTATAAAGATTCTGTTAAAGCTTCTCGACTCCATATTCCACTGCGCGAAGATGATCCTAAATTCCAATCATTGGGTACGGATATATGCTCTATTAGCGCTCCTTCTGCTTCATCTCTTTTCATATCACACTCACTCCAAACCCGTATTCTTTCTTGATTAAATGAATTTGCCGACAACCTTCGTTCAATAATGATGACCTCCTTTCACGACCTTCTTTACTCTACTTAAAGTAGATGTAGGCACATATATACACTTAGCATGTGCCACGGTTCGTAGAGAACCGCGCCGTGTCATTCTATCTATCTATCTATCTCTATGTCAAAACTATACCCCTAACCGCGTAGAAACGTGTCGCTTTCCTGGGACCGCTGATGGAGCAGGACCTGGATTAATTGTTTGCCGTGAACATGGCACCTCTCAGTTGACTCGTCTGATTTGCTTCCAGCCATCAGTCCCCAAGATCTCAAAGTTTACACGCCGAAAAGACAAAAATATCCGCTCGACGGATACATCACATCACTACTATTGATATAAGATATATCTGTAAAAAAGTGTTTCTGTACGCCTTTCTGCCGAGCGGATATTTTTGTATTTTTGGCGTGTTAGTAGCTTGGCGTTTCTGTTTCACCCTCGCATTTGAGTCAGCGCATGACCTCTGTATTCCTCCGAGACTCGGTAAGTACAATACCTGTACCTGCTAAATCCGCAGACATAAAATTTGGCGCTGAATACTTAGTTCCTTCGTTCTCCACTACGACACGTGGTGTCGTCGCCGCAGCACTCTAGACGTCGATGAGTCTTGTTTTTAGCTCTGACTCATAACTACTCACAGAATGTCTTGACTAGCGCTTGGCAGCGGTAGTGGCATCATTGTGGCACCGCCAATCCAGATAACAAGGTCGTTATTGCTATTTCGAGGCAGTTCCAATGAGGTTAAGCTCAGCGCGCTTCCTTCGATGCTATTATGCTTCGAAAGCGCTCTAAGAATAATTCACTTTGTTTTGGCTTCTTCAGGCCACCAGAGGTAGCTCGTTTAGTGAATGCCATGATGTAGCATCGTTGTAGCACCACCAATCCAAGGAACAAGGTCGTTATTGCCATTTCGACGCAAATCCAACGAGGCTAGGCTCAACATGCTTCCTTCGATGATATTATGATTCGTAACTCCAGAGTACATCTGCAGGGATAGGTATCAAGTACATTAAGTCATAATCATAGCTACATACATTGTGGTACATATTCCATATTCTACAGACTGGGAAATGTAAGTAAGATACACGTCGAAAATAATACACAGTACGATATCAGATATCAAGCTACATCAGATAGGTATATATCAAACACCACTGGGAATCAAAACTGGTAAGCCAAAGCTCTTATCACTACTTCGTGAGGTTGAGAATAAAATTCTTCCCTGTATTCGATACCCCCAAGAAACGAGTATGTCCTGCCAGGAAGTTCACACGTCTGACGCCTCCTTTTCGTTCCCAGTATGCCACATAGTCACTGCTCATACCTACGCTCATAAGCAGCGTTAACACGTTTCAGGTCGGATGGAGACCTGATAGCTCGATACTCCTCCCTCGTAACGGGAGACCGAAGACTCAAGAGTGGAATATATCGCATCGAGGACATCAGCCATCGTAATAAACACCCCATTCGAAGGTGTCACGATGACATCTTGCAAGTTCTTAAAACAGCAAATTTTGTACATTTCTTACTTGGATGACTTGGAAACTGGCACGCACGTCGAGAAGTGACCCGGAGATTTATCGGGGCAGCCCGCACGTATGACATCATGTGCGGACCGGTCAATAGTAATACCCGACGCGTCCAACTAACTGTTACTCTCTATTGCTATCACACCCAAGGGTCAAACCGTGGTTTGCCCGGAGTCTGTGAAACCGTGGGGCGACCACTGGCAAACCGTGGGGAAACCACATTTCAGGCAGCCCTGAGCACGGCTATCGACCGACGCGTCTGCATCGACCACGGTCAGACCACGGTTTACTGAATATCGGCTAGATATCCAGCAGCATTTTAATCCATCCAGCCACACCGTCGGTTGAATTTATCACTCTGAATTCCTTCAATTGTCTCATGAAAATGATCAGAAAAAACATATATTTTTCTTTATTCTAGTTATATACAAGCAAGAGTAACTAATTTCATAGTGGAACAACTACATAACTGTGCAAGAGACCTAACCTCATAAAAGTAGTTGCTCAGTGTGACTGAAAAACAAAAGGCCTGAGTCAACAGGAACGCTGGACAGAGTACGAGACCAGAAGAAACAACTCATTGCTGTGCCAGAAGTTCAACTTGGCAACCAACTCTGACGAGGAAACAAAGTCAGTTGCAAAGGTAAGGAGGAAGCCATTGAAGAGACCAACTCACCTCGTTGAAGACATCGAGATTGAGACAATACTCATGAATGAATTCGGGTAGGGACTCAGAGGGGGGGTGGAGGAAGACGAGGGAAGGTGGTGGTTGAGGGAAAAGGACGACTTTCGCTTGTTGACTGCCAGCTGGCAGCCTTTTAGCGGGATGCTTACTCGAGTGTTCCCACCGTGCTGCCAGTTGGCACGGGGAACTTGAAAGTTGAAACGTTGAAGTCCCCATCGGCCTCACTCAGTGTTGTGCGGTCACTGACCGGAAGTGAACGGTCACTTTGTCAAAAACTGAATGGTCAGTGAACGGTTACAAGGTCACCGAAATGAACTGACCTAGGCGATGACCTTCGGAATTATCCGAGCGTCACTCCCAGGCTGCCGTTAGCCACTGATTCCACTATTCGTTGTAGTATTGCGTCCTCACGCATAGTGTCACTTGATGATGATATTGATATTGATGAAGATCTTTTCGTGCATGATCCGCAGGTCATCTCTATCAGGCTTGCACAGCTCTTTAACTTCACCAACAAGCATTGGGTAGATGTACATCAACGAAGTGCAGTACGAAGCTTGGATGAAGAGCTAGAGTTCTATGAATTGGTAGACAAGGACTCTAATAGTGCGGATGGCATCATTGGGATTGATTCGGGGATACAGGACTCTCTCAGTATCTAGCTATGTAATTATTTATGCATACCTACTCAATTCCAGTAAGGTTCTGGGTAAGACGAGTCCGAAAGAGTGAGGACGCACTGAGCGCGGAAGTGCGGAGAAGTCCAAATGAAGTGATGATGTCATTGACCTACCAAATATGGGAAAGTCACCGATTCACCGCCTAGGTCATGGTCAGTCGATGACCCCAGGTCACCGAATTTGTGACCAGGGTCACAGGCACTGACTGGTCACTGACCTCGACAACACTGGCCTCACTGCCCGTCTCAAATCTGCAGTGAACCTTGAGTAAACGACGTCCTCAGTTCATCGTACACTGTGTCATTCCATCTGCGGCTTCAGTCATCTCAGAGTACATATAAAGTTTGCGTCTATAGCCATATTAGTTAACACTGAAGTAGTCGGGAAAAGTCATTTGAGAATACATGTGTACGCGCACAATATAAACCAACCGTTGACCGATGACCGACTTGCGCCATCGATGCACCATGCTCCATTAGGCGTCCAGAATCGCGCTTAACGTCCCTTGACGTCTCGGAAGCTGGGAAGCGATAAGCGAAGTTTTACGGAATCATCAAACCGTGGTTTGCCCGTGGTTCATGCAAACCGCGGGTGCCCCACGGTCAAGCCATTGGGTGTGTACCCCATCAGCAAAAGGGCATTTTTACTCACGAACTTTCCGAACTTTCAGGCGCTTTGCCGCTCACCTGAAAGTTTGCGCATACTGATGTACTGCAACGTTGCTTTTCTTCCCCAGAAAATGTCTTTTTTATAAATCAGAATACTCATTGTAAAGTTAAACGATGCTAGAGAGTAACACTTCAGGTATAATACTTGTTTTATTTGCAACTCGTAGCAGCATGGAGACGCGCGCAGCCCACCAGTCGTGCGAACTCACGGAAAAACTGACTCAACTCGCCAGCTCACCGACTCTCGGACTCACACGGCTTGCAGGCGCTTGTGCAAGCGGCTGCAAGTGCCCGCGAGTGATTTGCTGAAAACCTGATGCCGTGTTCAACGCCGCATTGCAAACTTAGATAAACAGCTCCTAAACTCCTTGAATGATAATGAAAGATCAATATGCATGTGTTAGTACCTTCGACGTTGGTAAGTGGCTTCATTATAATCATCGCGATTTTACAGGGGTGTACGACATGTAGTCGTATCAGTGGAAGTTGGGTGTGGTTTATGAGAATACTCGGTGATAAATCGAGGAAAATGATGACGCTCCTTCGAAGGCGTGCTCGTTGAGCTTGAGGTTGGGTAAAAAGTGGGAGCAGTGGCAAATCGGAGGTATTTGCTTGGCATCACCGATGGTAGCTCCACTGAGAGTTGAGAGGGGGAGTTGAGAGGGGGGTTGGCAAATAGAGGAAGTTTCGAGGGATTAAATCCTGACAACGGAAAGTTTTTAGCATGACGTATCGAGCATAATTATTCGGGAAGGTACTGCCCCACTAAATTTGATATTTTTGGTGCACATTCCAAATTGGGTACACTAACTTCTATAAGAATATTGTAGTCGGTACCGATCTGTACATCTTTGAAATAGGGGACCAGTGGCGTTTTTGAAATATTTTTGGAATGTGGAGGGAACTCGCCGTTGATGAGTGCTGTTGAATGTGGTTTACAAGCTTTGAGAATTCCCAGAAGGTTACGATCTGAACTCTGTATGCCCTTTATAATACTGGCAGTGGCGTATTGCAGCCACCTTTGCCGTTGAAATGTTTTTGGAATGTGGGAGGAATGAATTCGTTGTTGATACAGAATCTGGCATACAAGCTTTGCTAATTCTAGAACATTACAATCTACACTCGGGATGACTTTTGTTTATGATGGATGGGAACAAATTTCACCCAGCTTAGTACAATACAATGTGGCTTTCAGGAAGTTTGAAAATCGCAGAAGGTTACGATTTGCACATAGGACGACCTGCATAGAAGTTGACGACGTTTATGGTGCAGAGTGGCATTGTACAGCAGATCATCTACATTGGGATTAATATCCTCTGCATCAATCACTCACATTAATCAAACCTTCAAGTCGTTGACAGCTTCGATCCCGACGAATGATCCTTCCTGGGCCATCTACTGTTCTGCAGCTTCTCTATCTCCCCTTAACAGTTGATATAAGTGATGAGAAACGTTCATCAGTTGCAAGCGCACTATCAGATGTGCATTATCTTCCCTAGCGCGTCCCTTCTTTCCATTGGCTACTCGTCCTCTTCGCATCATACAAGTTGGTATAATCGGTTTGTGGACTTGTCGATCACTGGATGATATATCTCAAGGTAACTAGGTGCGTGGAAATAGGAACTTACTGGTACCGTCTTGCACCGTCACTTTTAATCACAACTACCGGCAACTTACTTTTTTCTCCAACTTCCATCTCGTACTCGAACGATCTCCTCAAACATGAGCCTCCATCTTCACCCTCAAACGCAAACCCCTACAAGAATCATCTGGCAATATCATGGTCACCAAGCATACCGTCGCTGTCCCGCGGCACCTCCTCCACTCATAAGTATAACGGCCATCCCAGCGATACAAATCAAATTCAAGACACTCCAAGAGTTATCAAAAGATCTCTCAGCACCGAAATCACGAGGTGATGGGTTTAAAAAGACGTGGACGATGTTGCAGAGAGTGAGAGATTTGTAGCAAGAAAGCTGAGGGCAGCCAAAGACGAATTCGTTGGTGGGTTTCAAAGAGACGGTGACAAAGCTGAAGAGCCAGGTGATCACAAATTCCAATCAGAGGGCACGTATATATGCTCTGTTAGCGTTCCTTCTGCTTTCAATAAGGATAACCTCTTTTCACGACCTTTATTCCACGACAAAACTATACCCCTAACCGCGTCGAAACTATACCGCTTCCCTGGGACCACTGGTGGAGCCGGACTCAGATTAATTGTTTATTGTCTACATGGCACGTCTTAGTTTACTCGCCTGGTTTGATCACGTCTTCTTCCAGTCATCAGTCCCAAGATCTCAAACTTTGGATGCTATTCTACACCTTGGCTTTTCTGATTCATCTTAGCATTTAGCACAACAGTGAGTCAACTCGTGACCCGTGTATTCCGAGACTCGGTAAGCACAGGACCACCTGCTAAAGTCATGGATATAAAATTTGGCGTTGAATACTTAATTCCTTCCAGTCACCGTTGTAATACATCTCTCTCTCTCTCTCTCACCTCTAGACGTGAATGAGTCTTTGTTTTTAACTCTGACTCTTAACTACTCACGGAGTGTCTTGACTAGCGCTTGACAGCGGTAGTGGCACCATTGTGGCACCGCCGATCCGGAAAACAAGGTCTTTACTGCTATTTCGAGGCGGTTCCAATGAAGTTAAGCTCAATGTGCTTCCTTCGATGTTATTATGGTTCGAAAGCGCTCTAAGTATAATTTGCTTTATTTTAGCTTCTTCAGGCCACCAGGTAGCTCGTTTAGTGAATGCCATGATGTAGCAGCGTTGTAGCGCCGCCAATCCAGGGAACAAGGTTTTTATTGCTATTTCGAGGCAGATTTAACGAGGCTAGGCTCAATGTGCTTCCTTCGATGATATTATGGCTCGTAACTCCCGAGTACATTTTCAGGGATAGGTATCAAGTACATTAAGTCATAATCATAGCTACATACACTGTGGTACATATTCCATATTCTAGTCGTAAGTACAGGCTGGGAAATGTAAGATACACGTCGAAAATAATACACAGTACGATATCAGATATCAAGCTATATCAAATGGGTATCAAACACTACTGGGAACCAAAACTGGAAAACCAAAGATCCTACTACGAGAGGTTGAGAATAAAATTCCTCCCTGTACTCGATACCCCCAAGAAACGCGTATGTCCTGCCAGGAAGTCCACACGTCTGACGCCTCCTTGTCGTTCCCGGTACGCAGCATAGTCATCACGAATCCGTTCATGCCTACGCTCATAAGCAGCGTTAACACGTTTCAGGTCGGACGGAGACCTGATAGCTCGATACTCCTCCTTCGTAATGGGAGACCGAAGAGTGGAATATATCGCATTGAGCACATCAGCTACCATAATAAACACGCCATTCGAAGGTGTCACGATGACAGGCCAGGTAATGTGGGGTATCGATAGAGTCATCGATGCTACTGGAGGGTCAATGGCTGACTCCGACAGTGAGCGTGTAGATGGACGGGAACTGGAGAAGGCGATGGCATTAAGAGGAAGGCTGACGTCGAAATGGAGAGTGGGGTGGTTGGAGTAAGCTAGAAGATTGTGGATGCGTGAGGTTCGACTGGAGTAGGTGGGAATTGGGGGGTGTGGTTTATGATTATACCCGGTGGTATATCGAGGGACACGACGATGAGGCTCTTGAGTCGAAGATGTGCTCGTTGAGCTTGAGGTTGGGTAAAAAGTGGGAGCAGCGGCAAATCGGACGTGTTTGCCTGGCATCGCCGAAGGTCCTCGAGAAAGTGGGGAGATGGTTTGGTGTTTTGAGTTGGCAGGTAGAGGATTCTTAAATAAAACAGGGGGAACTTCAGCGTGACGTCGACGTACCAGCGGGCATAAAGTACTGCCCCGCTAATTTGATATTCTTTGCCGCGTCGGCGCAGATCCTAATTCTTTGGCGCGCATTCCTAATTGGGTACGCTAAGAATGGAGTCGGTACCGCTCAGTACACCTTTGAAATGGGGGGCGCAGTACCAGTGGCGCATTGCAGCCATTATTGATGCTGAAATGCTTTCGGAATGTGGGGGACGAAGGAAGGGAACGAGTTCCCCGCTGATGAGTGCTGTAGAATGTGGCTTACAAGCTCCGAGAACTGGAGGATGTGACTTCGATTTGTGACGGATTAGTACTGGATAATGTGGCTTACAAGCTTCGAGAACTGAAGGAGGATATGTCTTTTATTGGTGACGGATTAGTACTGGATAATGTCGCTTACAAGCTTTCAAAATTCGAGAAGAACACGATCTACATTTAGCACGACCTGAAAGAGGTTGACAATGCATATGCTGCAGAATGACATTCTACAGCAAATCATCCCCATTGGGAGAATCATTCACTCATATGAATCAGACCTTCAAGTTGTTAACAGCTTCAATCCCGACGTATGATTGTTCTTGGACCATCTGCTGTTCAGCTGCGTCTCTATTTCTCCTTAATAGCTGATATAAGTAGTGCGTAACGTTGGTCATTTGCAACCGCACTATCAAATGTACACCCACTACCTTCCCTAAATATCGTTTCCCTTCCTTCCATTAGGTTTGGGGCCTTGATGATCAGACGTACTTTGAAGAGTCTAGGTATGAAAATAGCGCTACTTACCATCTCACACTCTCGCAGACAAGCACAGTTCAACCGTCCGTTGAAAGTTTGTCAGGCTGACTCACTGCAGCCCATCCTAACATGAGTGACAGTGGAGTTCTTGTACGCCAGAATTCGAACTTATATATTTTCTGGACAGCCTGGGGTGGGGGTGCATACTTGTCCAATGCCTAGCAAAAACCTCTCATCCGGTAACCTGGCTCGAGGACATGCTGTGTGATTTGATGGCCGGGGCATACACGATGACCCATGCCATGCGTACCCCGATCCAATCTCTACAGCTCTTTCTGTAAGCCATTGTAATGTATGTCGTCTCTTCAGCTCTTCTATTTGGTCAGAATTTGAGCTTGACTAACCTTGTAAGGGAGGCATGTTCCAGGCAAATGGCGTCCTAATTTGGATGGTTATTTGGAGAGAATCTGTGACGGCTACGACTTATCCGGTAGCTTCGAGGGGAGGAAAGACCGTTTACTTCCCGTGTGTCCAAGAGTAAGTCAAGTCTCAAAGGGAGTTTGAGAGTCGCTTCTAGAGACTAACTGATTAAGGCTGAGCGAACGATATGCGTTACAGCGGTATACCTTGCCGCTTGTGCCCTGTTGATCTGTCAGCAGTTGATTGAGACATGGACAGAGTTTCCTCCCAATTCTCCCTCGACCGTTCCAATAAGCTCCAATGTCGGGATCATACTGCGGAAGATCAAGAGTGAGTAAGCCTGGACCTCAAACTGCGTATCAGTACCCCTATCAAGAGCGAGCTGCCGTCTCACTTCCCGTGGATCCCATCAGTCACGGTCACAGAAAATACAGGGCTCAAAAAGTTTGAGCTGCGAATTACCGAGGGTCCAAACTTGAAGTACTCTGAGATCCATGTAATCCCTCATTAATCACCGGTGCTTCTTGAAATCTATTCCAACATATGATACGTAGATGTCAGGTTCATTCGAAATCCTATTTGTTTTTCAGCGATTTAAATGCTTGGATCAGTACAGATTTCTATGGTCGGACTGATGTGGGCCATGCTTACTCCCAATACACACGCGTGGCCGCTTTAATACGCCAACTGGGCCTGATTTACCCGGTCACCTTCTCAGCTCAATACCTGATCACCGGAAGTGAGAGTAAGACGAGTAGCAGGAGCATCATTAGATCCACGCTCGAAACTCATCAATGATATGATTTATAACTTACTGGCACTAGTTTGGAAACTCTTCGGACATAATCGTCTGCTATCGTGCTCCGTGGTCCTACATTCCCTCTCCAAAAACACGAGCATTGATTGGTAAGGCCAATGTGGTTGAGGTTGACATATCCTAGTCTGAAATAACTGTGTGTTGACAGCAAGGATCTATGTCGTGAAGTCTGCAAAGAAGATAAGACTGCGGACCTCCGTTGCAGCGCCACTGAACTAGGAACCCGCGACACTGTGCTGAAATTACACCTGGAGATCCGTAGTAATCAGGGTAGAATGTTTATACATAGGCGTCCAGGATTACGCATTTGGCAACTTGGCAACTTGGCATCGATGGCTTCTTCTGATCGAGAATAACAGAAGCAGAAACCATAACGGTCATCTCTTGACCCAGTCTGTTTTGATATTACCAGTGTATAGCAACCTTAGCAATCACAGAATCGAACTTTCAAACCCAGTGAACCTTCTGGAAGAGAATGTATATGAGAAGATAATGACATACAAAGTGGCAAAAAGTTCGGTAAGTTTGGGTGCCAAATGCCTCGTATTCATCGGAATTGACATAAGGTTCTTGATTGTGGGCGGAGATGCGCAGGTGAACTTATTGAAGGTAGGATACTACAGAATCTTCGAGGTAGAAAGGTTTCTGAAAAGGCGACATGAGCGCTGATGATATGATGGTCTTTGGAGGATCCAATAAGAATCAACCTACGGCTCCGCCATCAGTATCTTGTATATAATACAGACTGGATAGCCATCTGGCGCTGCTTTTTGCCCCTTTCTTCCTACCAAGTCTCGTCCCAAACAACTTGTCCAACTAGCTCCATTATCCATTCCCTTACCCGAGCGCGTCATAGAGAAACCCAAGTGTCAAACAAAAGGAAAGGGTAGATAGGCGCGTTTCCCACCGTGTCAGAATGACTCAAACTGACTACAGACATACCAGTAGTCACTTTGCCTTCTGCTCATCATGCCTCCAAACGGGCGACCACCGTCACACCACCGAACTTCCGCATCTTCACATTATCCCGCTCACAGCAGTGCATACCTCACGTCCCCACCTCCACCCACCACGAGACGAAGAAGTTTCTCCAGTGCGGAGATGCTAACGCGCCATGCAATGCTCCGAAACGCGGGGAACCAAATGACCCTTCAGCCCATGAATATCGTCCCCAACCCGCGTCCCTTCAGCCCACCAGAGGCTCCCTATACCTATACCATCCCATTACCGCCCCAAACTTCCGCATTTTGCCCTGAAATCCACCCAGTTCTCAGACCCGGATACGTCGACTTGGACCTTAACATCTCTCAGTCCCAACTATGGCATCATCTTCGAAACGGTCAGAGTAGACTGTCGAAGTCGATGGATGAACCGGCAACCTATCCCTCAGTACCGTCTATGACGGTACAACACCCAGACCTGCCTTGGAGCATTACCATCCACGCGTCAGGGATGTGTGGTCAAGCGGTCGGCGTAGCAGACGTCGTGCAGACCATTTGTCGGATGGTTCAAATGCCATTGACAGAACATGACCTGTCTGCGATGTTTGAACCTCGGCCCTCGTTGTCGTGGGTGGGAGTCAATAGACTAGAGTTGTTGAGGGGAAAGACGAGACTTGTGGGGTTTGAGAAGTCAAATGAAGGTGGGGAGATATGGGAGATGGTGGTGGTTTGACGATCCTTCATGACCTTATTCTGCTGCTGGACGTTTTCGCTTGCAAGCTCTCTTGTTCTGGAACCAACGTTACCATTAGTTTTCCTTCATTACTTCATGACTGGCATACACATACGCACCTACTTAGCATAACACAACGCATCTGTATCATAGCACATCCAAAGCACTTCTATCATCAATAGCATCATTTTCATACTATCCACAGCCTCCAGCGTCGGGTCTTCGCCCTGTTTGGCATTTCTTGTTCTTCATCGGTAGTCTGACGAGCTGGGGTTTAGTCTTGCGTAAAGACCGATGAGGCCGGGATTCTTGAGACTCTCAGCGCTAGAAGGATACTTCTTGGGCGCTCAAGGAGAAAACGAGGCGGTAGTGGTTCAAGAAAAAGATGAACAAAACAGACTCGCTTACAGTCGAACATGTTTGGCGGGCTTTCCATAGCGGAGCTTCAATATTCTTGCCGGTTTGCCGAGACGCTTCAAAGACTTCTGTCTTAGGTTTCAGTATAGACGCTTCTCCGGCAACGTATCATGCTAAGATATTCAGCCAATGAGTGAAAAGGACGCCCCGGAGATGTTCCTCTTCCGTGCGTCTACGCAGGCACACTAAGAACACTTCAGTAACTTACACTACGATCCAGATACACAAGCCCTCATCATTTTCCATGGTTACCCACATCCAAACCTCCTTGCGAGGGAGGTACAATCACCACATGCCTCGGAAGGCTGAAACAGTCATCACCGAGGTTGGTTGGTTTCAGGTGGATCTCGCAAGTTGCGAGTTAACGAACAGGACCGAAATACGCAGCATAGGTTTGTAGTGCCAATTTGATGTACACGTTTTCTTTGAAGTTTGGCCACTATTAGGATCACTACTTAGATCTTAGAACTGATACTTCACTTGTCTATGGATTGAGCCAAAATTTTCTCCTCTTGATGTCCGCAGTCTGGACGTTTTGAAGTATTAAATGACCGATAGATGCGTAGCATACCTTAATCCATACAGTCAGTATCCGGTCCCATCGAAGGCTAGGTATAACGTCAGCAAAACTACCGGATTCATAAGATAAGGCTTCTTCTGGCTTGAGAGCCAAGTTGCACCTGAACTGAACTGCGTACGCAGTTGAAGAAGCACCCAATATCACTTCTCCCCCCCTCGCGATCTATATGAAATTACTCACTTCATTGGACTCATTGGACGATACTGATTTGCGATTAAAAGCCAAATGACAGCCGAGAGCAGTACCTCATAGTCCTTCTACTAGTACGATCTGCGGGTGGCTTCTACTCGCAAAATCAGCGTCCCTCTTGATATACTATACTGCCAACTTGGACAATTAACATTCATCGCAAACGTCCACTCAAATACTATGTCTGGCTCCACAGATTCCCAACGACTCGGGATAGATATGCTCAAAACGCAACTGCTCCACGTATTTTGCACGAGCTTGAACTGCTTCTGAGCCGGTGGCTCATTGTTTTCGACTCTCTAAAGCAGTTAAGCAGAGAGAACTTTTCGTGGACTGAATGGCAGAACTGATATTGCTCCAATGATTCCCAGTAGGCAGTACCCCAATCTCAGACTCCAAGATGGTCGGAAAGTTTGTCAGACCATGCATAGAACACTCACCGATCGTGTCAACGACACAAAACCATACCATATGCAGCTGTAAAAGTAACCAAAATCACCCACAGGCCGGTCCAGGATTATGATAGGAATAGTCGTGTCCTTCTCCGAGGAGGAAAATCCGTAGTGGGGGAAGATGTTTGACGTTTCATTTCACGAGAGGAAGACTTGCTTTACCATGATCATAAGTATTTCATTATCATAAGCAACGCGTATAATCGTAACTACCAGATGAGACCCAAAAGACAACGATATAGGTACTCCCAGTACATGTAAAGTAGTTTTACAATTACCTAGGAGTAATTTGGTTATAGAAGTTCGTGAGGAGTGCAAGAGTAATTGTACGTAGATGTGATGTGATATGCAACGTGATAGACGGATGGATGAGGGATATGTGGTGGATGAGTAACTAGGTGTGTGGGTATGTATATATGATGTATGGGTGAGTGGTGATGAGACGACGTGCAGGAGAAGGAATATAAACACAGACAGCAACAAGAGTAGTGATAGTGATACACAGAATAGCTCGGCAATGGTCCCATAGATAAGTAAAACACGAAACCCAAAACGGAAGAAATGAAAAAGTCGGAGGAAAGGATGGAGGATTGGGGAATACGGATAAAAGAGGGAATAAAGAGGACAAGAGTAAGACGAATCATCGTGAAATATCCGGATTCGTCGTGGATTTTTGGTGAGGATGGGTTTATCGTGTATCAGTAAAGTATTTATGAGAAGGATGAAGTCCACAAGAAAGCAACCAAAGGAAACCCAGAGAAAGGAGCATTCATGTTGTACGCCGCATACGTACTGAATGCAATGCGTAGAAAAGAGGAATGAAAAAGGGACCCTGTGTACACAGCATGAAAACAAAACAAGCGAGATGACTTGTCGAAGGTTCTGAGGTTCTGATCATGGAAGGAAACATGGCTTCGTGTAAGCGAGGACCGAAGACCCGAAGGAAGGCGAGCGCGAGAATGTGAAGAGAGGTGATCAGGAAAAAAAGAAGTCGGGTAAGATAGGCGGCGGGAGACCGCTCGAATGATGACCGTTGACAAGGCACGGGGACCGAACGTCGCCGTCACTCATTCAAGAATAGAGTAGAGCCAAGATTATGGACGTAGAAGAAAGCTTGAGCAGCAGAGAGCCTAAGAGCACTCGAGGAGGAAGGAGGGAGAGAAACAGAGGGGAAGAGAGGGGAGGAACAGTGCCTCAGAAGGTAACATGACTCGATATCAATACCAATACCATCAACATCGAACGTGGCATGGCCGCTGGCCATGCCACGTACACAGACGGACGGCTAGCACGATAGAATCGCGTACCTAGCACCCTCATTTCCCAATGGTTCCAAAATTCCAGCCCTTCAACATAACCTCCCAAGCGAAACCTGCCAGCTGGCTAGGCTACTGAGCTCGATAACTTTCATAGACGTCGGATAGAGTCATAGACTCACGTTGGCATACCCGCTACTCGGAGTATCCTTGACTTGGCGACAGCGAAGACGGTCAACTTGAGCTTCTGCCCAACATTTCCTACCCTCCAACCGCATCCGGACCGACCAACACTTCTACTCCCACCGCCGCTGACTATTCCAGGTCCTAGTCTTTCATCTGACCTTCTGCTCAAGGCCTCCCAAAGACCAACTTGGCAACTCCCGTCTCGCTCGCCGTCTTATCCACCTCAATGCCAATCAACCTCGTCTTCTCTCCCAACCAATCTACCCTCCTTACACCGCCTTCCTTATCACCCATAAGTCTTGTCCTCTTTTCATACGCCCGAGTAACTTTCCTCTGAGCCCGAGACCCTTTACCGAGTGCATCCCATTCTTCTCTGGTAACACGGGCAGAAAGGGTAAGATGGATAGCTCGGATGAGGTCATTGTTTGTAACAGGTAGACCTTGAGTTAACGAGTGAGAATGATGAGAGGAACTGGATTCGCCCAAGTAGAATTTTGCCGCGGATTTTCGCGGATTTTCGAACGAGGGCTGAACAACAACTGGCCAAGGGAACTTGTCACTACGAAGGACAAGTGTACCCTTGGTAGGGGGATCGGTAGCGGGTTGAGTGAGGGTATGAGATGGTACCGCGGTTCGGGTAGTCCTGTCAACTACGGTTTGAGCAGAGGGAGGATATATGACATCATAGGAGATGGGAGCGCGACTGTGAGAGGAAGCGGCGAGAAGTGGGTGCATATGGAGAGTCTGAGGACGGTTTGGGTTGACAAAAGAAACATGGTGTTCTAGTGGAGAGGTTTAGGCAGGTGGAACAAAAGGAGTGTAGAGAGGACGTACTTGGACCATCAGCTTTAGAGCCATGACCATGCCATGTATGTGTCTGCTTTAACGCCGGTCTTGACGCAACACTTGTCGAACTAGATGTCCGAGGGGCTGCGGGCCGGTGAGAGGGAGCGTATCCTGAAGCGGCGGATGGAGGAGCCATAGATGAGTTTGAATTAGAACGTGAACTATACGTTGATGTTGCTGTTGGTGTATAGATTGGATAAGGAAGGTCTGGGTCAACAAGCTGGTTAGTCCGAGTGGCGTTAAGAGCGTGGAAACCGAAGACGTACAAGCGTCTCCTGACTTGTAAGAGATAGAGCCATGGCTCGAAGAGGGAAGAGGACGAGTTGGACGTGTCTTCGATGAAATCGTAGAAGAGTCGTAAGTGTTGTATCGTAACGGAGAGGGTCTGGTCGTTCTTGACGTTGTAGGACTATGACTCCGAGTGCCAGAGGACGACGTATAACCGGGCGCTGCACTGGCTGGAGCAGCTGAGGATGGAACGCCATTATACACGTAGGCTGTGTTTGTATTGATGGGACTCGGGACTGAACGCGTACGGTGGTGAGACTTGGAAGAGGAAGACTGAGACCGCTGTGAAGTGGGACGCGATGACGAGCTTCCAAACAGATTGCGTAGATAGGAAGCCATAATCGTAACGGGAGGGGAAGAGAGTCCAATCCGGTGATACCTTGAGGGAGGAACGAAGGAAAGATGGGTAGCAACCAACGCTGGTTATATACTACTCGTCTCGGACGGCCTTCCACGTAAGGGATCAAATGAAATAAACCGCCTCACCAAAAGCAGATCTTCTGCGCTCCACCCGTCGCGTAAATCAAGGGCTGTGAAGGCGCTAAAGATGCTTACGAGAATCCTTGTCTTCACCGGCAAGTCCGTGACTCGTGTCCTCTGGGGTGTGACAATATAAAATCACAACCAAAAATCATTTTTACATAAACACCTGAACCAATGAGCGGTCTCAGAGCCCGCTATACGGAGAAAACACATTGCAGATCGCATGGAGGCTGTTTTTGGGGTACCGGTCGCAAGACCGTGTGAATCAAAAAAAATGGTCTGACATTTCACCCGAGCTGTGTCGCATATACAGCAGTTGTTTACCTCTTCAAAATGCAAGGGAGGTCCAAAAATAGCGTAACCGCTACGTCTGTCGAAAAAGCCGACTCGATAAGTCAATGGAATCAAAGAAACGAATAAGTAAAATGATAACGAGAGATCGTCGACTAACACTAGTCGAGAAGGACTGGAACCTTCCAGCCCTTATGCGCAAATGCTTCTGCTAGAGAATGAGGCCAGGCTTAGAGAGGCGGGTGGTATAGATAATGATTATTCAAGAAGACGTACATACACGATTGCTGTTCTCAGACGCCAAGCATCTACGTGCATTTTTCAGGAACCAACCGTACCACGGATTGCCAGAAGGCCGTCAGTACAAACCAAGCTAAGAATGAATCGTTCTTAGTCCAAGACAAGGTCAGCGATGCATTCTTCCCGAGTCGGAGAGATTTGGGGCCCGTGATAATTATCAGCGTTCCTCAATACTTGGTTGAGGAACGCTGAAACTAGAAAAAGGGAACTGAACTCCTAAATCAGCCTAAAATGCCTCACACTCACTTTGTTCATGAGGATCATCGGATGGCTTCTAGAGGGCTTGACTGTTTGAGACCTTGAGTAAACTTCGAGTCGGTACCAGAAGTTCATTTCTAGTCTGACAATCTGGGGTTCAGTAGTCATGAGTGACGAGCATCAGCATCTGAATCAACGATGGCGTATTGCCAACGAACATTAGAAGGAACCCCCGTACCTCACAGCTTAAACACGGTGCGCAGACTGTAGAGTCACTATCTGACCGTCACCCGAAATGGAAGCTAAAGTGTCGCGCAAGTAAGAGTAGTCCGAATACTACTACGTACCCACTCCGATATTCGTCGGGCTTCCGGTCAGAATTCGAAGAAATCTAGTCATACTAGTAAACGTACGAAGCATACGTTGAACCTGGAAATGAAAACCACCCCGCGACGAACACCGACACGTTCCCGCCCTAGAACGACGAGGAATGCATGGAAGAACACACATGCCCGCCTGCGAAAATTCAGAAGAGTCCAGAGGAATCCAAATTAAAAATTCCTAGTATACGTACCTAAGAGCTGTATTCATCCAAACTTCCTCTAGAGGCAAGCTGAAGACAGAACACTGGGACTCGAGCTGAGAACAATCTCATCTGACGTGAAGCTTTGGTCAGCAGAAGCTGCACAAAATTTTGAAGCTACATCACGGTGCAATGAAAGCAAGACGCGGAAAGAAGTGATTTTATTTGACAAGATTGGAGAGCAGGAGACTGAAGCACTTGCCAAGGGTTCATGGTCCTGAATGTAACGGCGGAGGGGATGTCTGCATCCAGTCGAAAGTGAGAGCGGAAGCAATTGCCCAGAAAAAGGGTTATTTTCGAAGTTCAAAGGCACTCATCCTCTCCGAGCCCGAAAAATAGATTCTATTCAGCAAGAGTAAAATTAGAACTTTTGCACAAGGCTGTCAGACGTTCCAGAAAACGCCGAAAAAAAGATATACATACCTGAAGACATAAGTATTACTTCAAAGAAGTCGAGGAAAACAACGCAGACAATTAAAACCCGCCTATCAGCCGTATGTCAGTTTTACGGTTCCTAATGGAACAAATTTTTGGAAGGTATTACCTTACCGAGACATGAGTCAGGACTCGCATTGGAATACGCTCGACAGTTCATGTCGAAAATCATTGAATAAAAATTTGAGAGCAGAACAATGGCAGCGAATAACGGCACCGTACCTCCGGGTCCTTCCAGGTAAATCTGTCCGTATGTATACCGAATACTGCGTTCATAATTGAAAGATTTACAAGCGAGAATTGAGACGAGTTTTGTCCCCTGTAACGGTCTTCTTGATGCGTTGGCTGTCGTCGGCGGTCGCGGGTCGTGCTATAATGGTCCCCCTAAAGTTCTTCCCAATCACGTAGATGATAGATTCACGGGAGCGGCACGGGTGTCAATCGAAGCGTGATTGAATAGACGTCAGGGTCATCAGCATATCAGGCCTCCAACTTCACGTCAATATACTGTAATATCTTTCCTGACTCGTCCTTGTGTCTCAGGGTTCTTGGAGCTCTACGTAGTAGGGAGTATACCCCATCAAACCAGTGACGCAGGACGAAGTTATGATACGTAGAAAAAATACTCACCAAAATGACCACATAGAACGAATATTTCTCTGCTCTATGCACGAGGCGAGCACCATATACAACAAGTCTCAATTGCTGGCGTAAACCATGGTCAGAAAATCCTCTAGAAGACCGGCTTGAGACCGTGCAGGATCGTGCGCATACCTGGATTCCGAGGAGAACTGATGGCAACTGAAGATATCCGCGGTGTCAGTGGTTGGGTAGTGCAAAAGTCAAGCATATTGTTCTGAAAGGGCGAACGAAGTTGATACTCAGCTACTCCTCTGATGCCATCCGCCAATCTACGTCGAGACCAAGTCCATGAGATGTTTGATGTCGATGGCCGCATAATTAGACAATTAGCACGAGTTCCAACGAGAAAGAGCTTCCTGTTGCTTACATTTTGGGGTTAGAAGACTGAGCAACAGAGGTCCATGCGCAAGAGTGGAGAGGGGGGAGGAAACTCCTTTCAAAATGACGCAAAAGTTGACGATAGTATTCATTGCGAAAAACCACATAGGACGATAACGGAGTACGGCTTTATCGTGGTCATGAACTCGTGTGCAAGGGGTCTTGACAATGAGAATGGTAAAGTGACGTCTGCGCATTTGTTGAGAACGCTGAGTACCAGGTGAGATAAGAAGTTCAAGGATTGGGCCTAAGCATAGTAGAGAAGGCCAAATGCGTCAAAAAAAGATTTATATAGACGTAAAATAGAGTCCACAATCACCTTCGTTGAAACCCAGAAGCCCACAGTGCTCAAGAGAAACCTACAATGTCAGCTTCAAGTTGAATTGAGAACAGTTATATTCTGCAGTCCATGTTTTGGTACGGAGATCAGACAGACAATCATAGGCAAAGTTTCCGCAGCAAGTACGAACTACGAGTAAAGCAATTCTAAGTGGCCAATCAGATTAAAAACATCAGAATTATTGATAAACCAGATCCTAGAGCGAGACGAATCGCGTCTTGGGTCATTGACGAGCGTCTGAGCGAAGTATTCGGAAGGCGAAGCATTCAATGCGAGTAGAATAAGAGCTAGTACTCGTAATTTGGAAAAAAGGCGGAGAGGCTGAGATATCGATGGCAAGAGGTGGTGGTAGCTGGAAAAGAGGTGCACAGGCACGTGGTGAAACTGGTCTGGACCGAGTCTGGACCCAGCGTTCCCCGGAGTAGTGGCTTGAGCGGAATGAGCTTCTAAACGCTCTTCCTTCTCCATCTTTGATGCTGCTCTGCCCAATGTTCCCAGAGACAATATCAGAATAAGAGGCTCCGTCAATACTTATATATCAAAACCGTTGTACTTGCAGAAGACATTTGGGGGCGATTTCTCGGGCTCTTCCCCATCGTCCGCGTAGCTCAGTGGTAGAGCATTGTACTTATGGGCTATCTTTAACCCGCGGCATGAGAGGTATGCAAGGGTCTCCAGTTCAATCCTGGGCGTGGACAATTTTGCTTCAAGGAAGGGCATCACGGTAACCCAGGATATGGAAGAGCTTTTTGGCGTATGGAATTGTCCCTGTTGCTGAAAGCACCAAGGAATGGACGTAGAAGACATGCACTTTGCGTGTAGCACTTGTTTTTACACGGGGTATGCTACATATGTGAGATCATCGACTAATAAATAGCTCTACAGAGAACGCCTGTGATGGAAGGTGAGAGGCATCAAATTGATGAAATCACTTTGCTCTTTGCGATAGTCGTCCGGGATAGCAGTGAGATTGTCGCCATTGAGTTGAATGATCACCTTGTGATAAGCCCTGCTAAGTAAAGACCCAAAGCTGAGGACGACGAAGGTGCTTACCTGATTGTTGGGTGTATACTGTGGCCATTCGGGACCTGGTCAAACACGTAATGTTCAAATCAGTGAAAGAAGAACGCATCGAAGGAACGTACGACTCAAGCCCTTGCCATCGTTGGGGTCTAAGCTTGTGGCGAAAGATATCCAGTAATCCATCATATTTGAGCTCAACGTAGCATCAGACGGAGTGGGGTTTTCGACACCACCGTATACATATGCAACCTCCGATGAATGGAAGACTAGGTAATAAATTAGATCGTTACGCAGTGTCAGCGAAATCAAAATCTTACCCCCGAGGTGACCAGAACCAGCTTGAGGTTGAGTGAAAAGATATCCGAATGTCTTCACACCTGCGTTACTCGCAGTTTGAATCCACAATCGACGCTGAGACTCGAAGCCGATGTCGCCACCTAAAGATCTTCATCAGTAGAAGATGATACCTGTGTCTTGAAGGCACTAACTCAAGGCAGCAGCTCGCTTATAGCCAGGAACTAAACCGAACGTTTCGTTACCTGTATTGAAAGGAGAACCTAAAGCTGGATCCTCAGGGTACAGTGCAACTAATTGCTTCACGGCGTCGTCAAAGGACTGAGTTGAAACCAGAGGTGGCGAGAAATTTGCAACGACGAAACTCTCTATGACTTCTGTCGTGTAATTGGGACCAGGAAGAGTGAATAAGGTGCCTAATTCGCTACTGAATAAGATATTGCTCTTGAAATCATATATACAACATACCTTCATCCAAATTTGTCCCAGCAATGAAAGGTAGCTTGGCGAAATGGCCTCGCGCGAATAAACGAGATGGGTAATCGGGATAGACACCACCGGGTCCATCAATAGTGGGATCGAAAGGTAAGTGCTCTGTCGGGTTCATCAGCGAAGCGTTCACTCCCTCGAATATCTCTTCACTCGTTGCATTCTGAAGGCAAGCGAAGGTATGATCAGTCTTGGCAAGATTTGCGCATCCAGGTACGCCTCCAACGAAAGCTTCCCATGAGTTTTGCCGTCTCGCTGCATTGAAAGTGGAAGCAGTAGCTTGGCTCCCAGACTCGAATATCTGATGTTATTTTTGGAGTTGGTTATTTATAGCGCACAATACGCAGTGGGCACTCACAGCGGCTCGCGCCAGTTTACTGAAATCCGGATCGAGGAAAGAGATAGCAGTCATGATCGCTCCTGCACTCTCTCCAAAGGCTGTCACCTGTAGGAACAATTAGATGACTTCCTCGAGGAGGCGAGGCATACAGATCAACTTACCTTTGTCTTGTCTCCGCCGAAAAGCTCTATATTTTCCTGGACCCATTGGAGTGCCGCATGTTGATCCTTTATGGCCAAATTCAGCGCTTTGCGGTCGTCAGCCTCCTGGCCTTGAGGGAATCCTAGAGCACCTAGTCGATAATTGAAGTTGACGTAGACCAATGGCGTTCCCTTCACTCAATTCTTCGTCAGAAAGCACTGGAATGGAGGGGTTGAAGACCGTACTTACCCGAACGAGACTTTGAGCAACGATCCCAGATCCATTGTATATACTGGCACTACCACTGTCGAATCCTCCGCCAAAGGTCCTTTCATGTCAAAATCCACCTCAGAAATCTTCCAGCTGTAGAATGGCATGACGTACCAAAAGAGTACAGGGAGTTTGACGTCGGTTGGTACGTCGGAAGGTCGGAAGATATTGATGGTTAAGCAGTCTTCAGACATGCCTTGAGCTGGCACACCCTAGATGAATCTTTCAGTAAAGACTACATCTGTGGGTGTAAGTAGACGGCACTTACCTGCTGAAAACATGCCAAGCCAAAGTTGGATGCATCAAACGTCTCGGCGTCGAGGTTCGTCTTCAAAACTGGCGGTTTTAAGCGTAAATTTCCAAGTGGCGGCTCGGCGAAAGGAATTCCTACAAATTCACGCGACAATGTCAAATCCTGAATCAAGTCGTCGTCGAAACATATTCACCTCCAAAGAAATCAACATGGAGAAGCGGCGTAGCCCTCCCAATCAACGTGGTGTTCCCAAGTTGGATTTGTGGGGCTTGAGCCGTCACCACCGCGAGAATTACGGACGTGCAAAGGGACAGAAATGCACCCTTCATTGCCATTGGGGCCCCAAGAACAGTCGATAAACGTCTATCAGAGCTTTTTATACGACAAGCGTGAGTAATAAATATCTCCGCTCACAGCTACATACTCAATGCATATGCTGGAGACGAACTCTTACCGCCCAAAGCATATGTCTAGGTGATCATTTGACAATTTCCATCGGAATTGGCTTGAGAAATTTCAACCCGGGTAATAGACTCCCTTTCTTCCTCTTCCCGCTCTTCCGCGATAGCACGCATGGTTATTTGCATAGCAGCTGCTCACGACATCAAATATCTGTCAGCCAAGTATTGGTCCCTCATTATAGTAGGCTTCTACCGCTGTGTTTATTTGAGAATTTCAGATCGGATTCCCCCCGCCAACTTGGGCTTATCATAGTAATCACTCGACTAGTAAGAGACTCGAGCCACTCGCACTCAATGTTTGATGAAACCCGTTTATACTATCGAAGCTTTTATCGACTGTGATAAAACTGCAGAAGTAGAGATAGCTATGTACGCATCTTTTTCTTTTTGAGTTTTGGGACAAATCCGAACGTTGATGGCGCACGTCTCGCTTAAGTCTATGCCTTGTGGGTCTTTCTCCATCAAGCAGGCTGACCACGAACGACCGTCGACGAACACTTCAGAGGGGGTTGCTTTCCCGGTGGGCATGCCTTAAGATCATGAACCCTACGGTTATTAGAAATCGTCTTATGACGGAGAACTCTAAGGGATACTTACACAGCTTGTGGCATGTACATATCTGTTGGGGTGTACGTAGTGAGTAAAGGAGTGAAGAAGTGTTCAATTACATATTATGTATGAACAAGATAGATATGATAGCAAGTAACCCGAGAAGTACGAGTACGGTAGGCGGGAGCGGCAAGGGTTCAAATCAATTTTGCTAGCTGTCAAATTCCTACACCCCCCACACCCCTATTCCCTACCTCTAAGTAGCGCATCTACGCTAGGGTTGTGAGCCGCCACCGTGTAGACGGTTCATACGGTAACGGGTGCCGTACCGTCAGGATTTCTTGAAGAAACGCTTACGGTACGGTATGGAGAAGGGGATATACCGTAATGTGGTTACAACCGTTGGTGGTAAAGTACGGGTGAGCCGTGGAACCTTCCCTTTTAAGGCAGTTGATTATGTAATATGCCCAGAAAGGAATAAGCGCCCATCAAATTTTCCAAAAAATTTTCGGCGCTCCTAGCCTATTTTTTGCCTACTTCAGCGTAGCTTCAACCTCAGTGAGAACCGACTCTGAGCCGAACTGAGATTTTATGAGAAATCTGAGAAAAGCTGAGCCCGCCACGAAATTTGAGCCCATTTGAGCCCATCTGAGCTGAGCTGAGTGGGGCTGAATACGACTGAGGGATCTGGCAGGGATTTGAGCTCTTTTGATGCCTTGATTTTCCGTTCCCTCTGGCTATTCGATTTCGGACAATAATATCATATATTTCAAAGTACCTAGTACAGTATACAACCTCCAGTAGGAGTACACATAGCACACCATGATCCCGAAATCACACTGCTTCTAGATCTCCAAGAGCAACCAACCTGAATGCATACAATGCCCCGCTTCCAAGAATCCCTACCAAATAATAAGTCATTTTATGCACGTAGAACAGATTCGAAAGGATAAATCACCACAGACCTCAGACTGGGACGAAGTGAGTGTATGTGCATGAACAGATCACCGCCATGTCTCGCCCTAAGGCGATAATCATAAGTTTTGTTGCCCGACGAAATCGCAGACGTAAGAAACAATTCACCGAAGTCGGTTTCGTTACGCGTCGAGCATTTTGCCTGGCTATATGCGCAGCAATTAGCGCGGTAGTACAAGAAAGGACCCTCTTCTATGTACCTTTTATCACCACCCTCTGGTTACGCATCGTGGTTTGTTCTGCCTAAGTATATGGGCTGAGATTAGCAGATTACTGGACAGGGGTTGCCGAAGACGTACCTTCGATACCATCCTCCCAGACACCGCCCTCCACGTCGCCTTCCTTCATCGTATCCTCTGCCGCCTAGGTATAGGCGTTTCCGTTAGCGAATAGATAGACGACGAAACACGCACCACGTCGTCGTCGTTGATACATCTTACACGCGACGCAACGGCAATCAGCAAAAACAAACCAGACGCCAATGATGGGAGAAACATATCAAATTGTTGCCATGAAAGATGGGAAGGGCACATGTGGACAGCAGAGGGGAAGGAGACTGGGCGGGGAGTGGGCGGGGAAGGGATGGTGGTGGTAAGGAGAAGAGACGGGAAGAAACGATATCTGGGGCATCGGACTTTGGGGATGTGGCCGAACCTTTGGGGTTGACGTCAGCAGCTTCTCCAGAGACGTTGGAGGTTGTTAGGCTTAAGTAGAAAAGGCTTTGAAAAATTCTGAGAAGGTCGTCGAGGTTGAGAAGAAGGGTCGGATATGCCTGAGGTGACGTCACAGCAAGCCAAATTAGGAAATCCCTCAGAAATCCTCAGTTCGACTCAGATTTAGCCAAAATTCTCAGCTCTACTCAGATCTGCTCAGCACCGGATTTCACTGGGAGCTTCAACCCTTATAGTCATCCTTCCAACGCAAACCATATATCAGAACTCTTACAATCAGCTATCCCAGGCAAATTCAAGGTATCCTTTGTATCTTTGTTGCGTCTCGCCGTTTGTACTGTAGGTTGATCTCGAATTCTTTGATTTCCCACTTGACTTTTACTTGTAATTATGTCCGATGTACCGTGTATACCATGTCAGCCGTATTTCATACCGTACCGTCTATGCTTGTGACGAGTGGTTTATGAAACCAAAGAGAAAACTCCTCGAACCAAGGTAAGTCCAAGAAACTCTCTAATGACCACGGGCAGTGCTGATCTATCGAACTTAGCGTGCAAGGCAGCAAAAAGTCGAAACAGCGAAGGACAAGGGTTGGATTGGGCTGAGTTGGGTTGGCAGGGACTTTAGGAAGAACTGGGTAGGTTTGGGTAGAGCTGGAGACTTAGCTGTGAAGTTTGGGCTGGGGGATAACTTGTGTATTGAAGAGTATGTAGTAACTAGTTACACTGTGCCGATAGCATAGCATTTTTTTCACGCTATGCAATCAAGCTGTAGTAGACTACTTTCTACTCTACGATAGCTTACTCATAGGTTATGTATCATTCTAAATGTTAGGTTACAATCTACACTATATGAGACGCACATCAGCCTATGGCCAATTTCAAGAATCACTGCGCAATAGACTGTTATTCAGTCAATGGCAGCTTAATTTTTCATTCAACGATAGCCTTTATATGAGTAGTCTGGTGGCTATTTTCAAGCCTATAAGAGAATGGCTGATTTGAATGTTACGCTCGCTGTCCGTTGGGAGACGATTAATTAGGAGACATGGTAATTAGTATACTAAGAGCGATAAGTAAAAACGTTACGCTATTACTAGAACGCTGTTGACGTGGGAGCGGCTGTCAAAACAACGTGCTCAACAACTCTCATCCTCCGACTGCGACCATTCCTTCTGTTCGTCCTCGTCAGCACGCTGCTTTCCCTTTCTGCTGGCAGAGTTCTCCTCCTCCTCCTCCTCCTCCTCCTCTGCTTCCCCATCCTCTTCATCGTCATCATTAGAGTCATGGCCAGATGACTCTGCATCACGTCTCAGGCGTTTTCGTGATTGGCTGGTAGATGAAGATTTGCGTTTGCGGGTACTGGTAGGATTGGTGGCGGTGGATTTTTGTTGGCTCGAGCGGTTGCGTTTGGCAGCATTTGCCTTCAAATAAGTGTATTTTGCGGGTGGGGTTGCAGTGCCAGTGTTGTACCGCTTTGCACGCTGGTTACTGAGAAATTGTTTGACGATGGCGATCGTGGCCCAGTCCCCGATAAAACGGTTGAGAATAGGGTGCCGTTTACGCATCTGGAGCTTTGTGAGTATTTTTAGCTGATTGCGACTTCACAGTTACTCACTGCGTCTTGGTACGTTGCTCTGTCGGCCACAGGCTGTTCGTTCCATGGTGTCATGATATCCATCCCACTTTTGTAGAAGAGTTGATGAGCACTGCTCTAGATGGAAATGTCAGTGAAATAAACCAGTGAGTAGCAATTACTCACAACTATTGCGTTATATCTCACTTTCTCTCCATCTAATCCCATTTCCTTGCAGATATTCCAGCTTGAACCCGAAGGT